>OZ022249.1:17509509-17662009 GCA_963978915.1 Caenorhabditis parvicauda | reverse complement strand
TTACCTCTTCCTCACACTACAATTCTGGTTATACATAGCTACCAATGTTCTGTGTTCACACAAAATTTCTTCTATTCTCAAATCTTTCTTTCCCAATTATTTTGATTTCAGAAGGATCCAAAATTATTGCATGTATTGCGACTGAGCGGTTTCCTGAAATCTTCTGGAATGCGAGATGTTCCTCAAGGACAACTCAACACTTAACGAGGGTTTTGTATTGTTGCATATTTCTAGAACTCTTTTGAACAATTGTCACTTCTGTCATGAGGTACGTTTTTTTCAGATTTCAAAATCTTTGTTTGGAAAAAATGTCAATTTTACGAGAAGCTAAGAACATGAATTGTTTCCAGAAGAAAATTCAAACTCGTGTCAATGATCGATATGGCTGGGACGATGAAGTATTTTACCCACCTCATCAGGATTTGGAAAGAAAGGTTAAAATTGTACTCAAGAACTTCGATTTTTCAAATGCAGTTGACATCCACTGAAAAGTCATCTACTCTTTTCCTAACACAACTTATCAGTAAACGTTCTCACTACACTGTGTAAAGAAATAATAGCAAACTGCGACTTTTTCTGAAATAACTCGACAAATTTAGAGAATCATGAAAACTTCAAGAACAAAAGTTGTTGAGGACACTAAGCCACAACTATTCTGAAAAACTCTTCCAGATTTGTCAATAGACTCGAGAGTTATGCCTCGAACGACAAACAACATTTGAATATTTTCATTTTTTTAGCAGTACTGTAGGTCCAAGAACACGCGCTGACCTTTGAGGATACAGTGCGCATCTAAGAATATCGTTGTTTTTAGTGTAGTAGAGCGCTCTGATGGTGTCGATTCTACAGAAAAAGTGTGAAACTGAGTTTTATAATGATTTGTGACACTTTATAACAGTCAAAAAACTTTTTTCAGCTCCTCATGATAAAAAAATGTAGTTCCTGCTTTCCAGCCAGCTAACTGTAGGAAAGACCAAATCTGAATTTTTTTCGATTTCCTGACCTTTAGTTAATCATCATCTATCGTAAAATATCAGAAAAGTTGTCAATCGGTTTTAATTTTGAAGGATTCCAGAGAAAAATCAGGATTTGCTATTATTTCTTTACACTTTGTTTTTCGTCGTTCAAGGCATAACTCTGGAATCTATTGACGAATCTGGATGAGTTTTTCAGAATAGTTGTGGCTTAGTGTCCTTAACAACTTTTGTCCTTGAAGTTTTCATGATTCTCTGAATTTGTCGAGTTATTTTAGAAAAAGTCGCGTTTACTATTATTTTTCACACAGTGTATAAAAGTATGCACATGTACTTCAAAACTTTTGAATCACCTTTTTCAGTCTATTGAAACTTTAAATAGCAAAAGTACTCTTCCGTTGAATTTCAAAAATTCTCTCGCATTCATTGAATCAAAATCACTCTACCTGTTTCTGTTGCTTCTTTGTCATGCTTTTCTCCTAGTCAATTGTATTATTAACCAATGTTGATTGTGGCAATTAGTAAATCGCATCCCATCGCATCCCGCATCTAATCGCATCCCGTTTTTTTCAAACGTCTGTAACTTTGCTCGGAATAGCCCAATCACCTTGTATTTAGGCTTAGGTTGAACTTTAAGCTGACCCAAACCTAACCTAAGCTTAAAAAAGAGGTGTTCATGCGATGCGAAAAAAGTTGGCGCATCCCGTTTTCGAAAATGGGATGCGGGATGCGGGATGCGATGGGATGCGATTTACTAATTGCCGTTGAATGTAATTGGACTGGATAGATCGTCAGTCAAATGATATCATTAGTCTCGAAAACGTACGTTTGAAAACTGCAGTCTCAAAAACAATCAGTGAACTCGACAACAAAAGACATTCGTGCATTTCAAACTGAGAAGTTTGCCGATCATTTTGAATAGAAAATGTGTTTTTTTCTGGAAAAAAATGAAAAAAAGTTTTATTACCGTAGAATTCCAGATCAAACCGAGTTTCATGATTTCTACAAGTAAAGAGATGATAGGGAGAAAAAGTTTACATTGCACCTTTTCTCATAAGCTATAGCTTTGCTTTGTTGCAGAAATAACATACTAAGATTTTATATGTCATTGTCATAAGGATGGCATTCAAAATAGTTCCGTTCAAAATATATATTAACAATATAAATAAACGATTACCAATATAAATACAAAATATAGTTCAAAATATAATAGTTCAAAATAGTTCATTCAAAAAAATCTGTTCTTTGTACTATCATTTGCGTCACACCATTAGTGCTCCACTTAGTTATAAACAAGTATCGGAGTACACCTCGAACGTTGTTTAAAACTTGAGTTAAAGCGAGAAATATTTAATTTATTACCCGTTATTTTAACAAAACCAACAATATAGGTAAAAAGAGAATAGTTAGATGAAAGTTACTTCTCGAATACCCTTCATCCAACATGGTCGAGTTTGAAGTTCCATTCATACTCGAGTTCCCCAGAAGAGTTATTGTCTCATCTTCTTCAGAAGTAGAGTTTGTGCCAGAGAGAATTTCTATAGTTTCATCTGAAAATATATTTACAGTGTTTTTTTCCACAAATTTCGGAAAACATGTTCTCACAACAATGTATAACTTTCTCAAAAATAGTAATCTCCAAAAGTTCTCTAGTTTTCCTTGTGCTCACCAGTATTCACAGCGCTGTTTTTTTGAGGCAATGTTGCGATTGTCGCAGTTGAATTTGCAGTCTCATTAGTATTGAGGGATTGAGTCAAAACTGAAGTAATATGTGTCAGATTTTCTGAATTTCATAAATCTTACTGCATTGGCAAAGGTATCCAGTAGTTTCATACTGATCTGGTACAACGGGAACTATGACAAACCCCTGAATTCTTTTTTTCCTTTCTCCACAAGGATTTTAGACTTCCATAACGGCTACCGAGTGATCGCAAGATTTATTCGCTAAATGTGTTGTAGCATCAACATGAGATCCGTTCAAAAACTGCCAGTACCATTCATAAGTGCAGCCAGATCGAACCATCGATAAGAAGGAACTTCTGTTTGCCTAAAGTAACAAGAATCAGGTGGACCACAAAAAACAATCATTCTTATTCTTGTTATATCCTTCTCATACGTCAAAACAATATTTTTCACATGTAAATACTAATCCCTCTTAGCAGCGACATAGCGAAAAGCAAACGGATCAGAATTTTTGAGGCCAAAAACAAAATTATCCAAACCCAACCGTGATCAGCCCGTTATTCAAATATTCTGATATTTGTGTTGTGTCGTAGAGTACCGCATAACTGCAGTAGACGTCTGAACTTGTGATGTCATTTAATTGAATTAACCAAAAGCGAACAACGTAATGAGTCAACATTTGTGAGCTCATCCATCTCCCAAACTCGCTACCTCTTGTGGTGAAACGATTTTTGCATTCCACCGGCCCATTTTCTATTTGCAGGCGTGTTTCGTTCGCCCTCTCCAGGAATAATGAACATTCACCGTTTTTATAATAAGTAGAGATGTTGTTTTGAAGAGAGAGACACTCCTGAAAACATTTTTTGGTGATTCTCATGGGTCAGGAAGTGCATTCTTTCTTAAAACAATACCTGGCAAAGAATACTGTCTGAATCACAATTGAACGCTATGAGAGAAGGAACGGCAAGCAGCAGAATCGGCAATCTCATTTCCAAATGTTCCAGACTGTGTTCCGCTTTACTTGGTTGCTAGAGAAAACAATGTTTCTAATCTGAATCTTGTGAGAACTTTTCCATAATTGAGAAAACGAAAAAACACAACTCCCACACATGATTGACATCATTCAGGAATAACTAAAAAGCTCGTCTTCGCAACAAACAAAACTAAACTCTTTTTTTCTAATAGCTCAATTTCTGATCAGAGGAGATTTTGTTGAGACTCCCAGGAGTGTCACGTGACTCGACCTTAGTGTAAACCAAACGGTTAGCGTTTCCCTCTTGCTTCATTTAATTAACACTCAATTTTCTAGTCTGACTCAAAATCATGTCTTTAATCATTCACAATGGTGTCTTCTACTTTCTCCTAAGATCCTACTCTTGGAAAACACACATTTCGTTTCATGGAAATCACATATTTCTTCTTGTCAACAACTCCTAATGACCAGTTTTCAGAGTCTTGGAAGAGAAGTCACAATCGAAATGCAGATGGTGAGTGATTTATGCTATCACAAAAGGCTTCACGAAGACTTAATAAACACTTAATACGAAAAAGTGTACTGAATCGTTTCTATTAAGAATCATTTCCTCAAGGAGGGCTTACAAGGTGAAATTTTTTTTTGTGATAGTCAAGTTTAAACTTTGATCAAATCTTATCATCGTACCTAACTAGTGCTTTGAACCTTACCTAAGCCTAAAATTTGAGGTGTCGACAAAGATAAATGAAAAAATGATTCTTAATAAAAACGATTCAGTACACTTTTTCGTATTAACTCTTAATAAACGAAGAGCAGTCTAAACAGTTTTCATATGTCAAATAAACGTGTTCTGCACAAAAACTTGGATATTAGCGCTGGGAAAAATGTAGGAAGTAATAATTTGATTTCGCCCACGATATTACGTACGGGAAAATGGAATCACTGGGATCTTGATCTTTCGACATACTCACTCGGTATGGCTGTTTTTCAAAACACTGACGGAATTAATAGTTTTTCAGTCGGGTTTTGAAAATAAGAAAGTTTCCTTGGTCATAATAGTAACGTTTTTCGAGTGATTCGGACGTTTGCTTTTTTGTGACACGTTGAAATTTTGAAGCAGCAAGCTCGATTACTCAAGTTTCTCTGCCAACGTTTGCCTCCACTGTTTGTTGTCTGAAAACGAGTGTTATCTTTCAGTCACGTGTCTTCTTTCTCGCATGCAACTCTGACATTCGTCACGTTTTAGTTATTGATCGTTTTCCGTTGCATTTTTCTCATTTATTCCAATACATAATCCTAATCCAATCCGGAATATTTAGTAACGAGAATTTCACTTGTCATTATTAATAAATGTTGTTTGCGAGAGAAAGTTTCACAATGGAGCACATTTGCGTGTTACGCAATTTCTCACATCTCTCTAACTTTTGCACAATGTCTCGTTGAGCGGAATGAATAGAATAGTTTTCCTGCTGCATTTCAAACTTGCAGGATTATTTTGACCCTCCATATGCCATGCAATCACGCAGCCCGACGCCAATTGAGCTCCTAGTACAACTAGGTAAGTGGTTTTACTCCGGTTCTACTCAAAAATTTGTTCAGAACAATGTGTCGTTTGCGGGGATTCTGCAGACGGCTTTCACTATGGAGTTCGTTCGTGTAGAGGTTGCAATGCATTTTTTAGAAGAGCAGTAACCTTCAACATGACCTTCACATGTAGAAGAGGTGGCCAGTGCCCTGTTGATAAAAGTAAATAGTTGGAACGGTTTTTCCAACTACAATGATCATATTTCCAGACGCTAGATGTGCTTGTCGTGCATGTCGTTTAGCCAAGTGTTATGCGGTCGGTATGGACAAACGAGGTAATTTGCCCACTAGTCGCGGACAATAATGATCTTGCAGCTGTGCAATTGAAGCGCGACCCTCAGAATGTAGGAATTAATGGAGCAACTTTATATGATGAGGAAATGGATAAATTTGTAAGTGGCTACAACTTTGGCATGTACAATTATCGAAAAATGCCATTCTTTATTGCAAAAAACATTCAGGTGTCAACACCAAAACAAGAACTGGATAGTAGTCTAACTTCACCATCTTCAGCGTTGACCCCTCTGAGTATGAATTTTGGATGTGTGAGTTTTTGGATTCATTCTCACAGAAAAAGTAAAAATAATGACGACAACTGAAAATTCAAAAGAAAAACTTTTTTAGGATATCTATTTACCGGCAGTACCCCCTTCACCACCGCCATCTGCGAGCACAATTACACGGCAGTGTTTCGAGTATGGGGAACAAAAACGGCGGAGACGAGCTATGCTTTGTAGATCACTGGAAGAAATTCTTGCCGATGATTTTGTGAGTTTTCAAACTTTTAAAAAGTATACACTTCTGTCTCACAGGAAACAGCTCTGAGAGAAAGTGCTTCACCAATGGACTTCGTTTCATTATTCCAGGTTTTTTTCTGTTCTTTTTCTCGAAAAAAGTTGAGATTTCAGGTGCAAATGGTTTTGATGTTTGAATGGGTAGAGAAGCTGAATGAATTCAAAGATTTGTCTGACCCGATGGATAAGGTTTGATTGTGTTTCGAAAAATCTTCACTTCGAATGTTCAGACCAAGTTGCTGCGAGCATTTGCATTGCGGTATCTTCTACTCGACAACGTTTTTCACACAATGGAGATGGGTTTCACAGATCGAGTGAGCTTTTCTTCGTGAACGAGCTTATTTCCGGCATTGTTGTTTTTTCCTCGTCCAGAGAACATAAAATAAGGAATGTTGATTATAGCTTGTACTCGTGAACAACAATTACATTATCCCCGGTCAACCACCACCACCATTAAATGCAGAAAAAGCAGCTGAAGTGATAAATGAACGACGTTTGATGCAATTGTGAGTTTTTTTCTACATTTAAGAGACAATTTTCAAATTTAGAATGTACGGACCAGACATGAAAAACCTATTAGATGAACTGGTAGTTCCACTTGTAAACATGCGAGTAACAGTTGGAGAAATGATGACACTGAGAAGAATAATGTTTTGGAACCCTGGAAACATTGGTTTGTCGCAGGGAGCAATGGCAGCAGCTACAAACGTGAGATTCCAAGAAAAAAACATCAGATAATAATATAATTTTTCCGGCATCAAACATGGCCGTGAAAGAACTCCACACGTACTTCGAGTTGGAAGGAATAGGAAACATGGAGCATAGAATTGGCAACTTGTTATTGGTTTTGCCATCGTTCACGGTTAGTTTTTCTTCAATTTTCTTCCAACCTCTAAAAACTGATAACAATAATTGATACTGCGTTCAGAAACACATGCGAATTCTTTACGACATTGTGAAGTTGATACCTTCATTTGGTCGCATGCAGGAATGGAACAATTTCATGGATGATTTACTCAAAGGATTCTGAATAGCAAATGTTTTCTTTTATTGATTTTTTTCTGCCATTCATGGTCAGCATTCCAATGATCCTTCTGTAAATAAGTACCCTAAAAGAAACAGAAAGAGCGTGTGATATGACAATAGCCTTATATTAGTTCTCGATTGTACCTGCCAATTATTCTTTTAATCATGTGATACAGTTTTGTGCCTATAAGTCTGTATAATGAATTGTTTAAGTTTATTCATTGAGAGAAACCCGGAAAATTTGGGAAGAAGAGTATTCACAGATTGATAAAAGAGAGAAGGAAAGCGAAAAAGAAAAAAAGAGCGGGAGACGCGTTTACTTCATTTTGATGAAGGTGTGCAATGGTGTTGGATCTTGTTTTTTCGACGATTCTAGTTGCACGATCCAGAGTAGTTGCTCTTGTTGTTGTTGTTGTTGTTGTTGTTGTTGTTGTTGTTGTTGTCTTGCGAAGATGTGGTAACTTTTCGAGTTGCACCTGAAAAAGTATTAAATAAAGTTAGAAGACAGATTCAGTACAAGTTCTCTTTTGTTTTCAAACACTCTTTATTAGTTTTCTAGAAGTTTTGAAAGACATAAAAAATCTTACAATTGGAAAATAACAAGAATGTTTTTTGTTTTATTACCAAAATTTTTCCATATACAACTTTTCTTTCTATAGTTTTTGCGGTATATTTGGAGGTAATCCTCACATCGAGTGTTGGTGAACGATTTTGCGGTGTGACTGTGACTGTTCTTGTGTACGGAATGTAGTCATTATGATCGAACGTGACCTGAAAGCGTGGTATTACTCGACACCCCGATCAATCGATACCTCATATGTGCCTAGGTTGGCCAACCGCCAAAACTCCCCCTTTCCATAGCTCACCACAATCTTGGACTTGCTATCAACACTGACGGTAGCATTAGGAATCGGCTCGCCAGTGTCGACATCCACAATGAGTCCATGAATTGCTCTGACATGACTTTTATTGCCTTTACTAATCTCTTCTTACCCATGGATTAACGAAACGTATTGCAGCATGCTGTACTTGTTCTCCTCCCAAAGTTCGTATAACTGCTCAGTTTTTGGAAACTTCTCGCAGTTCATTTCTATTGTCACTTCGAAACAGTTAGTGTTCAGATAATTCCAGTCTTGCATTCCACCTGACACAATGTACCATTGAGCTCCATTGATAATTCCATTCTTAGGATCTGTGGCGGAGTTCAAATCGGAATCCAAACATCTCGGTCCCTAGAACTTCACTTTAATACCTCTCCAAGTTTTGTCAATTTCACCGGTTTCCACATCCTTTCGTGAGCTCTAGCATAGGAGTAAGCAAGTCTTATGAAAAGTGCATTATCTGGTGTCGGGGTATAATGACTTGTCCTTTTTCGTGAAGGGTAGTCGTCAAAAGGATAATTCACTGAATTAATTCGTTGTTCACATAACACAAAAATCTTACCCAAGGTTGTTCCACCATGTAGGTTTGCTGACAACACGAAGGGAATCTGTTTTGTCCAGTTCATAACAGCAGCAGTTTCCGGCTGTATAGCGTCAGTCGGAAAGAAGTTGGGGTATCTGAATAAGGTACCTTAATTTTAATAGAATTCACACAAACTATTCTACGTTTAGAATAATGTCACAGATCAAAAATATCAAAAGGAAAAATTTCTGATTTCAAAATCAAGAATAGTACCTGCTAGGAAAATTCCTGTTCAAGTCTTTGCCATTTGCATTGAATCTTCCTATGTATCTTCTTGGATCACTCTCAAGAGCGTATTCGTATCTGTAACACAAATAATCTTGTGAAAATTGAAAAAAAACAAACCCATCTGGATTCATAGAAGGCAGAAGATGAATTCTGGTAGTGTCCACAAGCTTTCTGATCCACATATTTTTGTCGTAGTTCATCAACAGAGTTTCTGCTACTGCTAGTGTGAAGACTCTCCCAGTCACCTGAAAGTTTGATGAGTCTTTCGGAAATTTATCCTGTTTCACCTCATTTCCATGCATGTTAGCAACATATTTGAACTCTGGCACTCCAGTCTTGTGTTCTTTTGCATATTTTGAGACAACCAATACGAAAAGTTGTCTTCCTCTTACTGTAGATCCGATACTGTATATGTGGGTCAAATCAGGGTACTGTAAATGGAGCTCCTGGAAGAAAACGTTTGTACACGTTGAAAAAATTCCATACGTGAATATGATCCACGAGTTCCGTATAGTTCCGATGTTTGAAAGGTGGTGGGTTTTCAAAGTCACCGATTTCGTGTTTCAGTTGATCTCTTGTTAAAAATTCTCCTTGTGCATTCAGTAAATTTATAGTCCTCTGAATTTTTATTGTTTACAGCTGAAAAAGGATTAAATCACCTGTTCCTCATCTTCGCTTTCTCCATATTGAGCACGTGTGAGTCGAAAAAAGCAAAAAATGAGGCAAAGTATCTTCATGTCCTGAACGAACATGTAAGAAGGCAACTATGTCGATAAAGCTTGAAAATGAATTTCCTAGAGCTTATTGAAAACGAAGCGCGATGATGACTGGCTCCCGAGGGAGACCGTCAACTTCACACTTGTCCTCTCAGAATTATGTTCGCAACACGACGTTCGTACAAGCCCCAGATTGTTTTTCATAATAGGATTATTGAGTTATGAATACTAGGAGGAATGTTGTCTCTTCTGGAAAAGTAAAGAACTAGATATCAGAAAACACAAACAAGTATCATTTGTTCTTTGAGACATCTTACATTAATATCTGAGTGGAATAGATAAAATTGTTGGTGAAGAATCAGATCGAACAAAGAAAGAGCGCGTGTCAAAGGCTATGTGAATGGTGCTCTCCATTTAATTTCAAAGAAATCTGATAGCGCGTTTTTGAGCAAAGATTTTGCAATGCGGTGATGGACGGTTCGAAATCTTTGGATGAAAATTTAATGGGCCATCTTCATAGGAGAAACACACCGGTGCAGCCCTCTCCGACACAGATGTTCCACACTTTTTGAGCGAAATTCCGTTTTAATTGCGTTACCATCTGGGTGAAAAAGAAATTGTGACAAAGAGCATTCTCGTCTCTTCAATTTACGTTTAATGTTTGATGAAAGTTCCGTTTATGACGGCAATTTTTAGAACCTGGAAATTCGAGATCTTAGTGCTAATGTTGCGATGTGGCTAAAAATAGCACTTGCTACAATCAATTGAGTCAAGACGATGTAATGTACTATGTGAAGTGCTGTTCTGAAGATATTGTAAAGAAAAAATCATTTTTCACCCTTAGACCTCGAATAAAAAAAGGAAAGGGCAACATGGCCCTAATGAAGTGACATAACTATGATAATGCGATGTGAGTAGCTAACTCGAGATCAATAATGAGTCCATTTGTGAGGTTCGTAGAGTTGAATTTTTTGTTGGAATGTCACATAAAATGCCGCCAAAACCGCAGGTTATATCTGGTCGAATGGTCAGAAGCTTTTCACGTTATTCCGCTTTTTAATTCCATGCATTTTCTTGTTGGAAACGGGTCAGAAACTCGGTAATTATGTTGTAAGCAATGGCGCCAGTTTGTCATAATTAGGTCTCCTGGAAATAGCTGATGCTGAGAAATTGAGATTATTCGTGAGTTCGGATTAAAAAAAACTTCTAAAGTAGCCGTTCGGCACCAGTTGATCTTACTGAGATTTTTTGAAGATACCTAACAATATAATTAGTGATGTCACGATAGGAAAAATATTGGAAAGCATAGATTTCTATCATAACATAGTTTTAAACAGAAAAAATTATGGACGTTATATTTATTCGAAGTCCTAAATGCAACTGTATAAGAAAAATTGAGTCTGAATGAAACTGTTCAAAAAAAAGTCTTTTTGCCTTCTTAAAACTGACCACCACTCCATTTGGACAACACGATCTATGAAGTAAGCAAACAAAAAAAATGGAACCCACCTAGGAAGTGGTTAGGTGACTGGTCGAAAGTCATCCAGGGGTTGTCTGGTGGTCGAGTCTGTCCACCACACGCCAATCCGATTCGTCTCATGTTTACCTATCACCCAAAACATTTGACACCAACTGTTTGGTGGGGTAACACCAGAAGCGGTCAGAAGAAAGAAGGTTTCAAGGTCTTTAGGGACGCATTGTTGATCTTCTCGTTTCTTTAGTGGAACTTGTTGTTTAAATCTTGATGCATCTTCATTTTGGGATGGTTCTGATAGGATTAGGAAGAGATGACACGTTATTGGCGTCAGATGTCTCATTGATTTGTTTTTTTCTCCCTTTTCACTTGAGCCATGAAATCGTTGCTAGATCGTTCAATATAAATAAAACGTTCAATTTTCTATATTTTCCATGTTTTAAGACAAAAATCCGCTTCTCGAAGAGTTTAACTGATCTGACTTCACTCACTCGGTCTATATGCCCCAAAAAATAATTCATCCAGAGCTCTTCCATCACGTAAGAAAATGATTTTTCCACACTGGAAATGCTATGACCAGTTAATGTGCTTTTCTTATCGAAACCTTCCAACATAATTGTTACCTCTTGAGATTGGCTTATATTCTAGAAAGCGAATCTTTTCCTAGTTTCTAGCATCTGCTAAACGTCTCGTGTTTTTTTGTATCGAAATCATTTTAACTTTGTTATTTACACGATCACAAAAACTGTTTCCAACATTTCTCGCCAGAACATTTCCACCATTTCTCATTTTTTGAGCAATAACAAAATATGTTGCTCCGAACTGCAGTAAACAAAAGGTGGTATTGATAAAGAGTTGTTATAGTGTGTTGCCTTGTCCTCTCTCCTCACGTGCCATTTGATTGTTACACTGAGAGAGGAGACCCAGATGAAACAAACTTGTTTTGTGTGGAACTCTTTTTGGTTCAAGTGCATGTTAACCGAGTCCAAACTAGCTCATCGCAAAAAACCGCCTTCCAGTCATTTTCCCCCTTGTTCCTACTTCTTCTTCCATGTGCATATTTTAGAAGCTATTGATGAGTAATATGAATTCTATACAAACCTGCATCTTCTACGTGAGCCTTAAAAATGCATGAAACCACTCTTTTGCCTCCATCCTCTTGTCGCCCATTGATTCAGTGTAATTGTTCCACAAACAATCTCCTTCTCTTTATTCCGGCGGTCAGTTCATTTATTTTTCCCTTAAGAATCTTTTCCTATTCCGAATCTCTGTGTTGATAATATAACTTTATCATTATAACTTCCGTATTTTTTCTCATTGTTTTCTCGTTCAATGCGCACTACATCGTGTCTTGCAATACAGTTTCTCTTACCTTCTTCCGATACAGTTTCCTTTTCACTAGTTGTAGCATTTGTACTCTATTTCGATCTATAACCCTGACGTTGACAGCCTTTCATTCACTCTGATAATTTACAGAAAACCTAAAACGAGATGCTAGTCACCAATCGCGTTTCGGTAAGTTCTATTTCATAAACAAGTAGTAGTCGTTCTATGTAACATTTGTAGTTCGAAGGCTACAACATAGTCTTCTTCTGATAACGTTTTTAGTCGCCGTTTTTCTTCTTTATGTAGTCTTTTATATTGAAAACATCAGATTATCAACGTGACTGCTATTTTAACTCTGTCATTTTAGGGTCTTGTTCATAGGAACCTTGTGGCTCATAGTCTCAACGCTCATAAAATGACAATTGTCAGAACTTCCAGTAAGTTAACAAAGTCAGAAAAATACTATAAACTCTTTTTTTTTAGCTTCTCTTCCGAAATTGCCGGTTCCGCAGCCAAATAAGACTTTGAAGCATTTTTTGGATTTCTCGAGAGCCATTCAAGATGAAGCCGAATTCGAAGATACTAAGAGAGTGAGTTGTTTTGGCAAACAAAATGATTTCCCTTATTTGAGATAGTCTCTAAGTTCATCGTTGCTGACCTTCCCAAGCTTCAAGATCTTCTCCAGAAGAGAGGAGATAAACTTCAGAATTGGGTGAGTTGTATTTTTATGAAAATTTTTGAAACAAGAGTTTTTGAAATTTTTCATTTTATGAGTAATCTCGACCGAAGAAGAATGAATTATACAGAGTGTTAACTTTATATGGCTTGCCTGAACG
Organism: Caenorhabditis parvicauda; assembly: GCA_963978915.1. Lineage (NCBI taxonomy): Eukaryota > Metazoa > Nematoda > Chromadorea > Rhabditida > Rhabditidae > Caenorhabditis > Caenorhabditis parvicauda. Next base: position 17,648,931 of record OZ022249.1, on the reverse strand, counting down.
AACAAATCGAAAACAACAAAATGCAAAAGATTTCGACCACGGCAGGACTCGAACCTGCAATCCTCAGATCCGAAGTCTGATGCCTTATCCATTAGGCCACGCGGCCACGTTCCTACAGATAAGAATATGCTTTTCAAACTGATTGGTTACCACTCGCTAGATCTGATACTACTTTTGCCAGATCTGACGCTACTCGTCATGTCTGAGTACGGTTATCCATTAGGCCACGCGGCCATTGTTCTATTCTTATGACATGTTTGAAAACATTTTTCATTCTTTAAAAAACAGAGATTGCTTCCAGGATCTTATGGATCATTTGCTTTATTCCGTCCCAATCGGACCTGCAACTCTGGATCCAGTTGGCAATTTTCTGGATCCAGTCCGAATCGCGTTCTCTGAGTATTAGTTTTGATAAGTCACGATAACTGGAAATGATAGTTTTTTTTTTGAAACACAAATGAATCTTGTATTGAAGAGTGATTTACTCGGTAAAAACTTTGAAATTTTTTCCTTCATTCTCAACACGTTTAATCGAAACGTTTCAGCTGACTCCATGGTGGTTGAATGTTGCCTATTTGGCTGCGAGAACCCCATTACCAGTAGTGACCTCCCCAGGGGTCCTCTTCCCGAAATTCGATTACAACGATGAGAGTGGACAACTTTTGACAGCCGCCAAAATTTCACAGGCTGCTGCAAAGTTCTACCTGACTGTCAAGAAGTAGGGTTCTTACCGTATCCATCATACAAAGTATCATTCAGTGACCAAATAAAACCTGACAAAGCGGGAAATGCCTTCTTGGATATGAGCCAATACAAGTTCCTTTTTGGAACGACCAGGGTTCCCCAAAGAAATGTGGATCAGATCAAATACGGATTTGCCTATCAAGAAGAACTTAAAAACATTACTGTCATCAGGAATTCAAACGTAAGAAACATACAAAACAGGGTTGGAAGTGTTATTTTCAGCTCTTCTCTGTACAAATTCTCTCCGACTCTGGGGAACTATTGCCAATAGAAACAGTTGTTAAACAGCTGGAGCAAGTTGTGGCAGCATCACCAAAACAGAATCCATTTCCCGTAGGAGTAGTGTCATCAGACAACAGAGACAAGTGGGCTGAAGTTTATACAGAATTGAAGTGTAGGTTCAAAAACAAACGGTAATCACAACGTTTTTTTCAGTGGACCCTATTAGCAAGGACAGTATTGATGCAATTGAGAAGTCTCTCTTTGTAGTTTGCCTTGATAAAGCTACAGACCCACCAGAGGGATATACGGAAAAGGATGAACAGGGACGACAGGCTCTCCATGGAGGTGGCTCAAAATACAATTCAACTAATAGATGGTTCGATAAGACTATTCAGGTTGGTAAACTATGAAAAATTGATGAAAACGTTCTATTGTTTTGATACAGTTCTAATTTGCAGTACTTTTTAGAATACATATAATACAGAATATATGAAAGGATTCATTATATTGAAAATAAGTGGTATTGATTTTCATGTCGAGTGAAGAAGATTTTAACACTTTTAAAATTCTCCTTAATCAGTTTAGAGAAAATTTGGATTTACAGTTTGTGATTGGAACGAACGGCTACACTGGAATGACTTATGAACACACACCAGCTGAAGGACCACCAGTAGGCTCTTTGATGGATTATATTGTAGATCAATTGTAAGTGGAAGTGTCAATAACTATTATATTTCATTTTTCCAGTAACACAAACAGCTTTGTTAATGGAAGCGCGTCAGTGCCAGCTGTGAAAGAGTTAAAGCTCAATGTCAGTGAGAAGGCCAAGGCAAGAATTGTTAAGAGCTCAGCGAAAATTGACTCGTGAGTGAATTTTAAACACATGAATTGACTTCAAGATTCAGAGTCGCTGAAGACATCGACCTGGTTGCCTACACTTTCAAACCATTTGGCAAGAACTTCCCGAAATCGGCTAAAATCAGTCCTGATTCGTTCATCCAGATGGCTTTCCAACTGGCATATTACAGAATCCATGCGTCTCGTGAGTTGAGAAGTATTCCCTTTGAGTAAAATTGTGTTCAGTACCACCAACATATGAAACTGCGACTTTGAGAAAGTTCATTGACGGAAGAACGGAAAACATAAGATCGCCTAACTTAGCTGCGTACAACTTCATTAAGAAGGTACGGAAGCTTTTCATCAAAGAATAATCATTCTGGTTCCAGATAACAAAGAAACCTCCAAGCCCAGTTTCTGACATCCATGAGGCCATCGTACACGCTGCCAATTCTCACAAAGCTTATACTGTGGGTTAAACATATGCAGAGTTCTGAAAAATATTCTCAGGTCGACTGTATGAACGCAGCTGGAATGGACAGACATCTTCTCGCCTGGAAGATGCTAGCTGCAGAAAACGATTTGCAAACTCCAGAATTGTTTGAATCGCCTGCTTACCAGCAACTATCGCACTTCACAGTGTCTACCAGCCAAGTCCCAACAAAGAACTTCATCCAAATGTGTTTTGGACCATCAGCAGTTGACTGTTACGGTATATTCTAGGTAAAGCTTCAATTCATCGCAACTCTCAGGAATTTGCTACAACCCACAGGAGAAAGAACTTCATTTCATGATCACCACTTTCAAAAGCTACGGTTCAACCAGCTCGAAGAAATTTGCAAAGGAACTTGAGAAAGCTCTCATTGACATGAGATCAGTGATCAACAAGGCAACAAAAGAAAACTCAAAACTGTAAAAATATGGATGGTCTGACCATTTCTTGTATCTTATTACGCAGATTCCATTGAATACGTGTGGAAAAAGCTTGTAGACAATTTTTCATTCGAAGCTTCTTTGTAAACAATGAATAAAAGCTTTTTTTCTGTATTAGTTTGCCTTGTGACAAGCCCAATGTCTCGGAAAAAGGGCGTCGATGATGGAGTATCTGTATGCATCACAGTGACCACGACGAGCGTACCATTCTTGACCGTAAAAAGCGATGAACATTCCCGTACCTGAAAATTGTCTATCAAAAACATTGAAAAATATCAAATAGTACCAGAAAATCTGATCAAGAAATAGATTCAAAAATCATCCAAATTCGAAAAATCTTCTTTTTATAGATTTTTCATTTTTCCAAAACAATTTCATTGAAAAAAAATACCTATGAGGAGATTGAACCAGAGAGTGGTATTCCATGCACTTCTGTTTGTGATCAATCGAGAAACAGCAAAGAATGTTCCTGAAAACTTCTTTGAATGTTTGTTATTTCCTCCCTAAACCTCCAAAAATGAAATACAAAATAAACATGACTGGGTAGAATACTCGAAATGCAACGCCGAACCTGAATCGAATTTAGAAAATTCTGAAATTGAGAGAAATCTTACCAATACTCGTGGAAAACTGCAGAAAGGAAAAAGACAGCCATTTGTGCAATGTGAAGACCTTTTTTTCCTGGGATCAGCTGAAAGAAGCGTCAGAGTCTAAAAATGGATGAGAAATACCGTTGCGACGTCTCTGAAGACGTATTGGTACAGCCAGTCGTGAACCACCAAGTTCCAGTTTCGGTAGTATTCAGCCATGTTTGAGGAGTTCCACCAGATCTGAGAGAGAAAAACGTTTCTCTATGTTTCTGAGTTTCCTCACATGGTAAAACTCTCTATCAGCAAATTGTAGTAGTTCTGAGAAGCAGTTCAACCAACAGTGCAAAAGTCCGTAGAATAGACAAACTAAGCAAAGTATACCCGGAACTATACCCGTGAAAACGGAGAGAATGATGGTAGAGAGGGAGAGGGAAGAATACTGTAACTACTAATTGAGTTTAAAAAAACTGAGAAAACTTACATCTAACACATGAAGCCATGGAAAAACCCATTGTGTGAATACTAAATTCACAAACTCGATGACTAGAAGACATTCTACAAAGTATTCACCAGCTTTTCTGAGATTCCTTTTCGGTGTTCTGAAAAAAACTTTCAAACTAAACAATAAACATTTCTCAACCTTGGGTATTCATCTCGATAAACGAAAGAAGGACAGAATTGGAAGTAGAAAAATTGTTCCAGAGTTGGCCAGGTGACATCAGTCTGAACAAATAAGCTATCGAAGAAAGAGTTGAAATCTTACTTTTCCTGCTTTTAAAGAAGTGGCTCTAGCCCAGTTCTCTTTTATAAAGGCATGCATTTTCATGGCAATTCTGGTCTGAAAGATATTTTTTTCTAGAAACATGAGAAACGTACCGTTTCACAAGTTATAATGAACGAGCATGCACAATTTAGCTCCATGTAAAATAAAAACTTCAGTGGAAAATAGAAAAAGGCAGTAAGATATGCTATGTACAGTCCAATGAAAAGTCTCTGGAAAAAAAACGTATTTTTAAAAACCACGTTAGTAATCACCTCTGACTTCCATTCCACGTTTCTCTGGGGCACGTTAGCCCATTGTTTCATACCATAGAATACAGTCAGGGTAGATGCCGACATCAAACTCCACACAAGCATAGTGGGAATGAAATTTTGAAAGTTCCACCAGATTAGCCAGGTATGGTGAAGTGGCCTAAATTTCATACTTTCTAATATCATCAATCAAAAAAACTCACATTTTGTGTACAAGAATGTCGCTCACCAGAGCATGTAGGAAAAATAAGATGAAAACACTCAGAAACCAATTTTGAACAATCTTCAGATTACCATTTTGAAATTCAGTTCTGAAATTCAAATATTAAATGAGATTGAGAGTAAACACACGTTAAAAGTGACTCTCGTGGTATGAAATGCTTCTCTTTGAAGACTTTCATTTTCTTCTTGTCAGTATCACTTTTCACGTTGTTGTTCTCTTCTTTCAGGTCAATCTTCTTCCCAGGAGATTTCATCTATAGTCGGAATTATTACAATAACATTTGTCTTTTGTGAAAACAATGATTTTGAATGATGAGCAACGAAGATACTGTTTTACGTACTTGATGACATAATTTTAAGGGCAAACTCAAAAGGTTCTTGTAGAAATGACAATAATTAATTGGAGGCAAGTTGCAAAATGAACCAGAATGACCTCAAACCGAGGAACCGTGCCTCAACGTGGCGAAAAGTGAAAGGGAAAAGTAAAATTTGGTGGATGGGTATATGGGTCAAGCATTTAGGGCGCTTGTTACCACCCTCAACCGGCACTCTGCACCTCGGTCGTCAACTTTTTGCCACACTAAGAATCATCTGACGAGACGAGGAAAGTACTCATCTCAGAACACTTTTAATCGTTCCATTTCCAAAATGCCATGACTAAGTCTACTCGATCTCACAAAAACATGTTCGTGTGCGACTTGAGAGATTGAAATTACAAATTTTCTGAGAGCAAAAAGTGGTGATAGATTACATGTAACCACTGTTTACAAAATATTCAGTCCCTTGGGATTGAATTCAAGACTTTGGGGTACGAATTTTGGTACGTTTGTTGATTCAAAACAATGATCATGATTTTTTTGAAAGTTAAAACTAAAATAGTTCATAACTTGTTTTAAAAATGTGAGAATGAAATTTCGCGATAGTATGAAATTTTTAAAAGCTTTTTTTTTCGCAATTTTGATAATTTCCTCCTATGATAATTCCAGTTTCAGAGTTTTCAAAAGAGTTAATTCGTTTTCGAAAGTGAATCACAAAATTCAAAGAACTTATATAAAGTCACTAGAATATTGTGATCAAAAAATGTTTCGAAGAATGGCCAGAAGAAGTATTCACCAGACATAGGTGGCGGCAACTTCAGGATGACTGTCTTATCTCATTCGGAGATTGGCGTGACGAGTCAGAAAACAGCGACACATAACCTTTTCTCGATGTGTGAAGTCAACACCTTGTAATGAGACCTCTTTGTTGAAATTGAAATTTTTTATTGATTTTAAAAAAACTTGAATATGCTTTATGCAAAGCATCTTTTGGATATGCTACCTGTATCTTCTTTATATCCTGTAAACCTACAATTTAAAAAATTTAAAAGCATTTATGAATTGTTATTTTTACGCTCAAGAGACCAGCATATCCTACGTTCTCATGAGAAGAAGGAAACATCTGAACATGCTTATTATACCCACAATTTTTCCGAAACCGTCACTCTATGAACTTCAGTGTTCTTCAAATCATCTGGAAGTACAACGGAAGTTCCGTTGCGAACGTTTCATTCAAAGTTGCAGGTCTGTTTACACTCCACTTTGTTTATACTTTTGAACGTTCGCGAATTCGTGCCAAAAAGTGCAAAGGTACTTTCGAAATGTGATATGAAACATTTTGCGGGTGTTTCAGTTCTATTCTGAAGCTGTCCGATTAATGTTGAAGGTTCATATGATGCATAATCTCCGACTTCGAAAGTCCAATCGGGTCGAAATAATGCATTGTTAAACTTCGGCAAAGTACAATTCGTACAATGTACTTTTAGTTTTGAATCATGCAGCGGAAATAATTGCTGCGTTGTAATGTGGAAACGGAACACATGTTATTCGAACGGTAAAAAAGTCTCTAGAGGTTTTGGAATGCAAAAATTTTCCGGAGTGAAAACAACAACATTTGTTGGCCTTTTTGATTCCCGACAAAGTGCATGTTGTACGTAGCCTTTTCAAATTGAAAACACCTGTTTAGTAACCACGCAGTCTGTTCGAATCTCATAGTTCACGGAACTCCCTAGAAAACGTTTAGTCTGCTTCTCAGACAAGTTTATCACACAGACATCGTTCGTTTTTTGGCGGCAATCTTTCATCCGAACTGTTTTTCACCAATCTGATAATATTCGCAACATATCTGTCATATGAATGTTGCACTTTTCTTCTCTGATGATAATGTGATAAGATTATTTATCAAAACCAAGTTGTCTGAAACCAGTTCGGGTGTTGCGGACGTGAGGTGACCGACTCTATCTAGTTCACGAGTATATGTTTGCACGCGTAAAAAGGGCATCGTGGGAGAAGACGAAGAGAGCTCATCTGGTTGGGCGACGAGTGTAGAGAACGAACATGAGATACGTGTGTTGCAGAAACGACTGGATGCCCTTTGCTTGTTACGGGCCAGCACTGAGGCCTCGCACTTGACGGTGAACGCCGAACGTCTAAAGGGCACAAAAAGTGTTGCGAGTGAGTGCGAGCAAGTGAAACTTGGTCCCGTTCTATATTTGCACATTCAGTTGTTGCAGCAAAACAGTTTCGAAGATAGCCCAGAGTGACACATCAGCTTATCAGCCATGTCTGAACCTACCCAACCGATTGATGTGTTCTTGATGAATGACACGTTCTGTCAATCAGCGTGTCTATCGACAGCACTGCTGGAGTGTTGCAGTCTTGCACACTTGTTTTGAACTTCCGAAAGTGCATTCGGATCTTGACCAGATTCGTTTTGGATGACTCACTGCACACTTGGGGTGACGAGGCGGGGCGACCATAGAGACACTGCACTTTTAGAAGCCCCGTGGACGTTCAGTAGCCAACCCTACTCGTCTCAACCTGTTCCCCTCCCCTTCGCTATATACACGGTTCGCGCACCTTTATCAGTCATTCGAGACTTGACAACCATTCACGGCTCACGACACCACTCTTTTCTCTACTACTCCTACGTGCCACAACGCCCCCGGCGCATTGTTCTAATGGAGTCTGATCACATCGATTTCTGCTATGAGTCGTCCGTCTACATATAAAAAGTGCCCATGGGCGGAGAGCGCTCTCTGATCTGCCCCAATCGATCACAGTCGCAGGAAAAACGAACACCTCAAAATTCTCATTCATTCCTACTCCCAGCCCTGACAACGACGGTGACACTAACACCCTCTCACATATTCCTCTCCTCAATTGAGGTAGAAAAAAATGTTGTCGACGACTGTACGCTCAACGACATTTTTTCTAACTCGACTGATGTTTGGATGTTTCTACCCCCTTCTATACATTCCAGAATTTCCAGATGTTTGAAACTCTTCAAGGCTACTGAAAATTGAAAACCTTAAGAACATATTCTTTCTGAAGTTTCGCCTACAAGCAAAAACGTTAATTCCATATGACCACCTCAAATTTTCTGAGTTTCTTGAAATTTCAGTATTTTTCATTGAAACAATGTAAATGTGTTAGAAACAACTATTCCATATGAATAACATTTCAATAAAAACCATAACAATGCTCTCGCAATCATTTTCATCGATTATTCCGTTTCTTGAATAAGGCGGCGCAATGGAAAATGCGTTTTTTTCTATTCTCACCAGACTTAGGAGTTTCCATCACGGGATTCTATCAGTCAGACACTACACAGGGTACGCGGAAAGCATTAAAACAGTTCAAGTCTCATCAGTGCGGAAAGGTCTTTCTGAGGTCAGACAAAGCAAATACGTTGAGGGGAAATTGAGTGAACAGTACTTTCAGTCAATATGAGCACAGAGGCAGTCTTGTGACACATGATTTGATCCCGGAAGTTAGCTTTCACCTGAGCAACAAGATGAATTCATCATTTAATTGAGCTAGAACATTCACCACTTAAGCCTGCCATGGGAACTATGAGTATAGAGCTCACATGCTAGATCAAGCACTAATTAGAAGTGAACTCAGACCCGTAATTAAGTACTAACTTGAAATAGTACAACTCACTGAGTTTTCAGGTCACAAGGTTTCTTAACATTGCATTTTCGAAACATCGTAACCGACCTACAATGTACATACGGATCAATGTTTCAAGAATTGTATAGACGGATGATCATCTATGAATCTTATCACCAATAAACCTTTTGCAACAGCCGGAGTAACATACAAAACAGATTGAAAAACTTTTGGATTGTTGAATTTTTGATAATAAAAACATTTCTTACAAAAAAATTTCATTTGTGTTTGACTCCATTCCATAAAAGTGTAAGGTAAATATAATTGATAGAACAAATGTTTTTTAAACTCACAATATTCTAGTTGTATTTTCGAAACAAAGCTTCAGAAACAACTTTCAGAAAAGAATTCTAATTTTTATCTTCTTCAAAAATTCTGTACGCTTTTTTCCAACATACACTATGATGAATAGCATGAACACGAGCTGAGAAATTGGAGAAAATATAGGTGTTCTCGTTTCATGGTAACAGAGTGTAATTAACTCTCGATTTAATGAGGAATGTTTCAATTTTGAGAAGACTGACCAGTGTGGCAAGAACAAGACGAAAGACTGGAATTATCCCTGTGAATGAAATTTTCTAAAAATTCTGAAAGATTTATTTTTTGTTCTCAATTCATAATATGACAAGAGCCAATTTTGGTACTAATGAAATTATAGATTTCAACAGTTTTTACAGTTCTAGTACAGTTTTTTGAAGAATGACAGGCGTGTTTGTTCTCTTGGTCATAACACTCCTCAATTTTCATGGTTCGTTTTGAAATTTGAACATGGTAATCTACAAAAATTCAGGATAATTTTTATCATAAAACATCAAGATTTGGTCATCCGGTTTCAGAAATGTGTGACTATTCTTGGATTGATCGTAAATAAAAACAAGTCTGCAATGCCCTCATGTAAATGTATGTAGGTGTCCTAATGTACCAGAGTGAGTTTTGATCGAACTCAAAAGATTCTCGAACATTAACAAAGACGAAATTGGCCACACGGTTTTGCATGCCCAACACAAAACGGTCAAGTGTTCTGTCAACATCGTTTTCCTTCCTCTGGTCAATAATTATCTCTACATGCGTAAATTCAATGATGCAGCAGCTGAGATACGTTACTTTTTCCAATGTTCTTTTGGAATATTTTTCACATGGCTTGGCTTAACCTTTGTAGCTTGGTAAGTTCAAATGCGCTCACAAAATCTATATGTTTTCTTCAGTTTGATTTATGTTTTTGTCATATTCGGATCTCTCGTTGACAAGGTTAGTTTTTTGATCATTTTTTGCTCACTTTCCGTGTCTGGAACAACAGTTTGCACAACGTTTCTCAACATCCCCACATTCTCAGAATTGTTTCTCAGTTGAGAAGATAACAAATCCATTAGTTTTGAGCCCTCTCGCATTTTTTCCAGATAACATCAAAATGCGGTTTCAGTACTTGATGTTTGTATCAAACCGCGAAGAATGTGTGCAAATTGAATACATAATGTGAACGATGTTTCGTATGAATCTCTATTTCAATGTAGAAAAATAGTTTGAGAAAAATGGAAGCAAACGTATTTCGTACAATAAGAAATCACACAATTTGAAAATAGGAAAAACAGGAAAATTACAATTTTCAGGTAATCGTATCATCAAACAACGTTCCAAAAAGTATACCATACATAACAGTTCCGACAGAGTACAACGTGACGTTGAATTTCTACTCGAAGAGCGATGTTTTCGAAGATGTTAGAATCAATTCATTGTAGTTTTGAATTTTCATTCAGAAATATAACGGTACTGTGAGAATGAACTTCACTGCCAGAGATGTTACGCAGAAACTCTTTCTGAATAGAGGAAATCATATTGACATTACTGAGGTATACTTCAGTTACTTTGTGGCGTAACCCAACTGAAATTCAGGCTGTCATTGAAGATTCGCACGGAAATAATACGACGTTGGAAATTGGAGCTTATGATTCTAAAGTTTGTTTTTTATGATGGCGGGAATACTTTGAGATATGGTGACAATGAGAACAAAATCAATACAAAAAAGCTCAAAGAAAGGCTATGAACCACACTTGAATCTTCTTTGGTCAGAACAGTGACACAATTTTGGAACAACCGAGAAGGCCACGAGGAATATCCGTTTGCTAGTGTTAGAGATAAATAATCGGTGGTGTTAGTGATTTAATTATGAAAACAATTATTCTACCCAAAATTGCAGACCTGTATTCAAGCATTTCTTCCCATTGCGAACCTCACCAACAAAGAATTCTACATCTTAGCAATGAACTTCACTGGTAAAATTGGTGAAGGTGATGAACCAAGAACTTATTCCTACACTATGTCGGATAATTCAACATGGTAATTTCGTTGAGAATTAGACGTCATCATGTTTTGTATCAGGCATTCGCTAGTTTACGCTACATCAAACACAGAAAACACCGGTCTACGTAACTTGATTCCTTGTTTGGATTCTGATGAATACCCGGCATTCTTCAATATTCAAATGAATCACAGTAAAGAAGTAACAGCTCTTGGAAATTTCAAATCTGTATCCACATTGTATGTTATTTCGAACAAAAACGATGAAAAGGTGTTTCAGAATCGACGATGAATTTGTTCAGTCCAGCTTTCCAGCAAACATGACTTTGAAACCTGCTGAAGTTGCAATTGCATTAGTCCATCTTAATAAGGAAATTACTTTGCGGAAAACTTTGGAGGTATGACGTGTTTTTTGTGACAGGTTTTAGAAATTTTTTTCAGATCAACATGTATTATCGAAAATACATTGTCGGTCAAATATCTGTTGAAAGAATTTTCCAGTTCATGAATTCAAAGTCAGAAACAATTGGAAAACTTGGTAAGCCTATCGTCCTGAATTTAAATAAAGTATTTTTTTAGATGTGATTTGTTTACCAGGTGGTATCAGCGTTCAGCAACCTGGAATCTCATTTTCAAATGAACACGACGTAGTTCAAGAGAATCTTGATCTTGGAATTGACGGCTAGTCAAAACGTTGTTGTTTGAAACATGTTTTCTTGTGATAAATCAGTTTCCAAGGGTTAAGAAATTCCAGACAGCAATATGTCAACTTATTGTGGCTCGCGGCAAGACGACTTTGAAAAGCGTTCAAACAAAATACGTCTCCCAGAAGTTTGAATTATCTATGTTTCTTTTTTTTCAATTTTCTCCTTGTGAATTTGGGAAACTATGTTATACTTAGTTTCAATTAGGTTCTAGTCTGGGAAGTTCTAATGTTGATTACAAGAAACCTCGTTTTAGGTGAATTCAGAGAAAGGTTTCAAACTTGTACTTTTTGACTTGATCTAGATAATCTCATGAACAGATTTATAAACTCTATTAAAAATAGTGTATAGGGTGATTTAATAATTGTACTGCAATAGTGATTTTTGACATAACTTTGTTTTCCATGTTTTATTATCGGTATTCCTCGAAAAAAGAGTGAAAACATTGCGTCAAACAACGACCAATTAATCAGAAAACTTTGTAAATGTTGAAAGCCACGCTTTCAATCTGGGACAAGGTGAAGGCTATCGTAACGGCGATCTCAATTCGATTCCCAGTTTTTTCTTTCAAATTCGCTACATTTCCAAGATTCTTATGGCAATTCGGATTCTCTGTCTGTTCATAGAACAATGTTTCTGGGAGATATTCTGAGAATCGTTTGTCATACGTCCATGTGTGGTTTCAAGTTCCAAAGATGACCCCGGTGTGACTCTTGGGGGTTAAGATGAACGATGATAATGCAAAGTTAACAGAAACACACGTGGGACAAAGAAATGTTGTCTTCTGTTTTGAGATGTGCCTCCAGGAACGACAAGGGACCACTTTTTCGTTCAACCATCAGAAGTTTACATTTTCTTTTCCATCTTGAATATGTTCAACCACATGTTTTGGTCAGCCATCGCTTCGGAATTATCAATTTTTAAAAACATGAAACGTGTGAATGCTTTGAATTGCCTTCACTTATTCCGATTAATCTCTATCGTGGTCAGCAATCGCTAAGGCGTTTTCATCTAAATACGCTACACACTCACTCACCCTAGCACGCACCTTATTCCTCCCAACTTCTGAATAGTCGAAAGGAAACTTGTCCATCTTCTGGTTATAATAGGGTAATTAGCCGGGTGACTGCAACAAGCGCATCCGACTGACCATTACCTCGCGAAGACTGAGAGTTGACACTCGTTTGTATCGTCTTTCACTCTCTTCCCTCAGGTGTACATATACAATGTTCAAAATAACATCATGTTATGTTTGTCGTCATTTTTTGACATGTTTGTTGACTATGAAAATTCACATAACAAATTTCCTTCAGTACCTCAAAAAAATTCTCAGTTCTTCGTGTAATTCAACAAACATGTTGAGCTCATCGATGATTAGTCGTTTGTTTTCATTGTTCAGATAGATGAATCAGAACATGACGTTTTTCAACAGCCAATTACTTGTTTCATGAATTTAATGTCTGAAATTGGACAGTTGTTTTTCAAAGTAGATGATAAACGTTTTACCCGACATTTTTCACAATTTTCGAATTTGACAAAATTTACAAATCCCCTACATGATGTTCTTTTTGACCAGACATACTGGTCACTTCAGTACACCCAACTTGATGTTTATGTGTCAGCAAGAGCGGAAGTCACCCAAAAGCAGACACTGATTGTGCTTTACTCATCTAGATTCACTAATACCCTTCGCAATGTCTTTATAGTACTAAAATTTGATACTGGACTATTCGAATTCAATTGACTGACTTGAAGTACACGCAACCTTGGAGTCTTCTAGAATTAGCCGACGTCATTATTTATATATTATCTGTTGTTGGCCTCTACAAAACTGGAAGTTAGAAAAAAGCTGACCGGAATCTTCTTGAACTATGAGAATACAACCTCTTCAAGGTCTGCTAATAGTCATAGACATTTTTCCCAGTGCATAACTTTTTTGTGAGACAAAAACGGCTTTCAAGATCAGTTGAAGTGTGCTAGGACGCTTGATTATTCATTTCGCCCAATGTTCTTTCTGAAACACCAGTTCAAGAGGCCAGAAGACAATTCCAATTGTGCTTATTTTCAGTGCTCAAGTGAGCATTTATTGCTAGAATATTGAGGTCCCGTGGCAGATTAGAACATGAGACGTACTTTCTTGGTACACATGAATAATATACAGCGAGCTGTTTCATTCACTCCTTCTGTACTAATTATGATTCTTGTTCATTTGAAGTGTAAGTTGTGAAGAATGTTATTGTGCATCGTGTTGATTATTGTGGTAGTTGACAGATCGTCTTGTTGTGAACAGTAGAATTGCACAAGATGTATTTATTTTCCAACGTTTTGGCAATCACGCCAACATCAGGGATATATAACTATAATTATTTACATGAGATAATTAGCATTAGGGGTTGGAATGACTGAACAGAATATTTAATATTGTGAAGAACAAGAAAGAACATAACTCGAAGGAGGACCTTAGAGGGAGTTTACATTTAGGCATTGAACCCTAAACTTAACACGAAAGAAGAGCTTACTGATATGGTGGCATGCTTCGTTCCCTTGGACTGAGGTTCAAACCACTCCGGCAAGGGGGTCTGGCTATTCAAAATTTTGACCAACCCCTTAATTTGCTTTTTGACCGACTACCTCTCCTGTTTTGCCGTCAAACGGTCCCCTTGTACTAACATTTCTCATTTCTTGTTCCTCACAATACTAAATATTCTGTTCAGTCATTCCAACCCCTAATGTTAACTATCTCATGTAAATAATTATAGGTATATATCCCTGATGATTGCGTGATTGCCGAAACGTTGGAAAATAAATACATCTTGTGCAATTCTACTGGTCACAACAAGACGATCTGTCAACTACCACAATAATCTTGTTCATTTGAAACTTCCGTGATCGTCTTTCTTCCAAGAATTTTGTATGTTAGGAAACTAAGGGCAAAAGAAAAGTAAACACTAGGCGTGATTCTAGCATACAAACATCTTACTATTCAACATGCAAATTTCATTGGTTTGTGAAAACTTTTCCTCGCGCCTCGATCTATTTTTACAATTTTCGTCTTCTCGCGGAAATTGGCTTCGTTTGGTCGGTACACGATCATAAAGGCGTTTTTGGGCTTGTTCTCCATTTTTATTTAACGTTCGTTTCCGTCCATTCATGTAAATGCTATGTAGTATCAGACTGAATCAGCAGAATTCGAGGCGGCAAAAATAGCATAGAAGAGAAGAGGTGATAACATGGTTGCGAAACGTAATAACAACCTATTCTCATTCATGAGGCGTCAAAACTTCTTTAAACAGTCAGACTCCAATTCGATCAGGTTGTTGTCCCTGCACATGGTTCGTGTGGTCAAGTTGAGCGACGAATCGGGCCAGGACATTCACATAAAATGCCTTTGATAGCCCAAAAACAGCACAATTATCGTGATTTATGGTGTTTATGTGAGGTAGTCGTATCTGAATGAGCTTACTTTCCCGTTATGTGTTGTATGCTTTTGTCTGAATTGAGAGTTGGACCGCTCCATGAGAGCTCAAATCGCTGAATATTCGGTTTTGAAAACGCTTCTTGAGCAAACAAGAATGTTAATATCGTGGAAAAACGAAGATGATATTTAGTTCAAACCAAAACTCAATCTTTGCCCTTTTTTCAACAACCATAGTCATTTCTACAGTTTTCGAAAACATCGCGAACAACTTGCTTGAAAAACCAGCATTTTGTTGGTTCTGTAAACATTCTTTCTTCGGCGTCAAACGTTTTTCTTAGTAGTACAGTAGTCAGCCTCACGTCTTTGAAATGCTGCTAGAAGACATGGGTAAGCATGTAGACCAGCACTCATTTAGGGATTAAACGCGTGGTTTTGCGCTCGATTGTCTACATTCTTGGGGTTTCCTTGCGAAAAAACCCTTTCTCTCATTTCTGTGTGCAACCAAGTTCACTTTTTGAGTGCTGGGTCATAAATTTCCAAGTCTCGACCGTTTTTCAACAACCCCGAAATTACACCTTGTAACCTCCTATTATTCCCTTTCTCCCGAGTCAATTGACCTCCTCTTTCTGCTTCTGCTTCTCCTGCCAGGCTA
This sequence comes from Caenorhabditis parvicauda, assembly GCA_963978915.1. Taxonomy (NCBI): domain Eukaryota; kingdom Metazoa; phylum Nematoda; class Chromadorea; order Rhabditida; family Rhabditidae; genus Caenorhabditis; species Caenorhabditis parvicauda. The sequence continues at coordinate 17,633,290 of OZ022249.1, read as the reverse complement.
AATTGAAATAGTCTTTGACCTCCTGAAGAGAACTAAGAAGCAAAAGAAGGAATGTTTTTAGTTATGCGATACTTTCACAAAGAACAAACTACGAAGTTCTGCATGACGTCTTTGCAATGATTCCATGCATTTTTAATGAAGAAGCGGAATTTTAGAATCTTTCGTATAGTTCAATTGATATCTAAATCAGAATCTGACAAAATTCAAGCAAGATGTGACCCAGCATCCAACTGCGTTCTCAAAATAGAAGACTTGCCAAATGTTGCGTTTCTCATGAACGACTCAGCTTTCCTAAATATGAGACGACGATTACCGCTATTAGTGGCAAAAAATACTCGAGGGAGCGTCGAGTTTCGCGCTCACACAAGTTTCTCTTCTGCTTCTTGTAACCGAGCTTCTGCTTCTCATTTATGCGCGAACATGGAGTGCACGGAAAAAATAAGTGAGAATGAGACTGAATTTTTGATCTGGTAACACTCGTGAGTGAAAAAGAGAGAGAGAGAGAGAGAGAGAGAGAGAGAAAAGGGAAATGGAACCAGCTTCTTGGTACACTACCACCTCTCAAGCATGCAATTTCGGCACTTATCGTAAACACCAAGAAGAGTGAACGCTGTGAAAACATTAAAAATCAGCGACCCCCGATCCATCATTTTTTGTTGTTCTCCTAGAGTTTATAGCGCGCACCGAACTCTTGTTTTTCCGCCTTCCTCCTTCATTCCATAGAAAGCTTCCAACCCGCCACCAAAGTGGTTTATTGTCTTTCACTAAATTCATCCCACAAAGTTTATTGAATAACTTCCAGAATGCCGATCGGACGACTTCCGCAACTACCGCCAAAACATCGTCAACTGCCGTTCTTCCCGCCTCAACGATATGGTAAGTACTCTCAATAGGACAAGAAACAATCATATCGAGTTAATCCTCTGTAATCTTCTCTGATTGAATCAAAAACGCCCCAATTGTGTTCAGTCTCACACTAACTTCACTTCTTTCTTTTCTTTCTTTTGCGTTTCTTTTTCAGAAAAATCTGCACTTCCACAAAAATCATGAGACACGCCTTTTAGTAGCTCACTGGTCTCTGTTTCCTATCATCCGAGCAAAACTCCAGAAAGAACTGCTTTCATTTAGTTTATAGAAAAGATCAGTCATATCCAAAAACGTTTAAATGCTGAATATTTAAAGGAATTTGTCCAGATAGTCATCAAAATTGTTCCGCGACGAATAGCGAAGATAGCTAATTTTGAAAGTCACAAACCTTCATGGAATTGCGTTCATTTCAATTTTGCTCGTAGTCCGAGTTCTCATTCAGAACTTTTAAAAAGTAACCAAGAATTTTCATAGATCAAGTGAAGAAGAAATCATTCCTTACAGAAGTGCTTCCGAGAAATCAAAACAGTTTATTTTACGTCAGGTGAATATGATCGCGATGTGAATTCCCATTTTTTTATTTTGACATGTTGTAGTTTCTGTGTAGATTGAGTTGTCTGCAATTCCCGGAACACAAATTCCCACAGCATTCGCAAGGATACTTCAGCTGTGTTTTTTCTTCTCTTACTCTGACTCTCGAACGGCCGACAGATAAATGATCCGAAGGTCGGAATTCGTGTTCACCTCTTGGGACGCATTCATATTTCTCCATGTGCTCTTAGTTTCTTTCATGTTTCATTCAGCTGATTTGGTTGGTTCACACGTAGCACTCTAGACGTATTCTTGGAAAAACTCCTGATTCAGACTTCTTTTTGGTTAATTTTTCAGATTTTATTTGTTGAGAGATCCTTCGAGATGAAAATGTTCTCTCTTTTCTGTTCAGATATCATCCAGTTCAAAAATTGTAAAGATTTGCACTATATTTTGGCAGAAGATACCAGACACAAAAGCTAATGTGCTCATTTTGAGCTGGTGTGAACGACCGACGACATTATAGTTAATCGGATACCCATACATTACTCAGGATTCTTGTCTCGATGAATCGGATTATTGTCCTCGAGGTGTTTTTTGTCGTCCATCGGTTGATAATTTGGCAAACCGGCTCGTTTTTCTCTCTGAAACACCATTATGGAATAATGGCACCCTGCAAAATAATGAACCGCGCAAGAGAGCTCAAACCCATTCTTTTCTTTTCTTTTTTTCCGAACAACCTAACGAAGAATCTTGAACTTTGGAAATTGTCCCAGTTTGGGAGGGCGCGTCTTTTGAAAATTTGCTCGGGTTTCAACTTTCGGAAGGTTTTTCCTAATGCGGTCTTGATGCCTTCGCTGGAATCTAACGTTACAGTAACCCTGCTCCTATAGTTTCCTTCACATCAGTTTTAAGAATTCTGAATGGGATCTCAAAAACTTCGCTGAAAATCAGAATGTCAGTTCTCTCATAAACCACATAATAGCAAAGCTACTTTTATGTCAACTTTGTGAACATATCATTCGAACATGCTTTCAATTTTTCAATAGAATAGAACATGACAGTTTTACTTCTTTTCAGAAAGTTAGACTTTAGACTTTAACATGAACGGACTCTCAGAGCCGTCATTGAAATTTATTACGACAGTTTTTCTCGTTCACCAATTCTCTAACAAGTATCTTTTGTGTCAACTCTGCGACTAGAATGGGCTCTCAAAGTTTTCACTCCAATCCAGCATGACAGATAACGATCTTCTCGGAATGAGAAGTGGGCATATTCCAGTACTCTATCATACTGTAATGCCTATTTCTATTATTGAGAGCTCTTTTCTCCCAACCTTCTTTTTCCACGAACTTGTCTAGCAATTAAATCTGTTTTCATATCTGTTCACTACTGTATCCATCCATCCAGGATGACAACGGCAAAAATAGAATGAACAAGTGTTCAAAGATGTAACTAGTAGCGACAAATGACACAACGCTCCTGTTTCGGCAAACACATCCATTCACTTATTCAGCTTCCAAATATTATTTGATGTGATATGCAGGAGTCAACATTCCGCGACACACACACACAATTTTTTCCCTTTCAATTTGAACCATGAATGATAATCTTTTCGAAGTTGGCCTCCTCCTCCTCCTACTGCTGCTCTGCTCCTGCTCAAACTAGGTGCATTCATTCACATCCAATTGAGTTGAATGGTCGCCCAGAATAACTCAAAAAGAGTCGGCGGCCAGTCCTTATACATTTTGTTTCATTTCCCCCTTGTGACATATCAATCACTGTTTTTACTCTTACTTCATGAATTGGCGCCGCCGTCATACATACATTTCTTTTCATTCCACTCCATCCAGTGCATCTTCCGTTTATTTTCCAGATCTTTGATTCAATAATTCTCACACAATGCGGATCACATCATAATTCTTCTGGAGAAAACTCAGAGTCCACAGATTAGGTTAAGTATGTGGTAATGCAAGATATAATCCTCATTTCCCAAAGCTAGAAGCATTCATCACAGATCGAAATGAGACAAAATGATATATTTTTCTCTCTCTCTCTCTCTTTCTCGACAATTCAGCTTGTCTAGAATTTGAAAAAACTTGTTTCTCAAGTAAAACCCAAGGAGCTACTCTAGTAGTCTGACCATAGATTGCGCAGCCATTCAGAAACAAGTTAGCACCCATAATCAGAAAAAGAACGCAAAAAGCAGCCACTTGACATTCATCTATTCTGGAGTGGGAACAAGTTCACACGAAGAAACAACCATTGAAGAATGGTCGTAATGTAAAAAAAACGAAGCTTGGAACGGGGGACCCGTCGGGCCGAGCCTTGGCGTTTAGAATTAATTTTAAAGAAGAATGTCAGGACAGAGTGTCCAAATTCAAAATTCTTTCTCCTTTCTGTGAAAAACGGGGGAGAGTTGTGTTTTTCGCATCTCCCCCTTTTTTCCAACTCGTTTTCTTTCTTCGTCTTCCTATGAAGCAAACCTTTGCGTTTGGGCTAATACTTTTCTTTTTAGACGGAAGAAAAGCAGAATCATCTTTCACGTCTCACAGCTCATTGTTGAACTTGACTCGTTCATTCTTTTCCTCTCAAACAACTTCCACCATGTGTCCACTCTGAACAAAAATGCTCTTCTTGGCTCTCCGCCTAAAAAACATCTGTTAGGGCGAATAATCAAAAATAGTCTTTCTTCATCGGACAATAGAATCGGTGGGGCGTTCGTCCCTCTGTCTACATTGTTTTATTCATTCGTCATCTCTTTTGTCCAGATTCAAGTTCTTTGCGCACGTTTCATCTTATAAATAAATCTGGCACATCACAGACAATTTAGTTACCACTACTACTTTATTCAATTTACCCCCGTTTTCAGTCGAAACCATCATCACTCCGCAAGACAGTGACACAGACTCGGGTATAAGTGCGGACTGCGATCAATCGTCACCAAGGTGAGCCAATCTCTAATCAATTATTGATTTTCCCACCACAGAGGCCTTCAAAACGGCTACAACCCTCATTGCGTTGGGTACGCGTCCATTCAAAAGTACAGACCACAACAGGATTATCTTACTCCAAACTCGGCCAGGTATGATTACTTGGTTACGAATTTGATTGAAAAAAAAAACGAATGTTGACAATTTGATATCATTTCCGTTTTTTCCTCTGTTCAATTCAAAACTGTTCCAATTGTTCGGTCTACACTCAAACAGTTTCTCATTTCTCGTATGTCGTACATATAAATATCAGTCAGAGGAAAGTCAGAAAGTTTGACACCTCGAAGGCTTATTATGATAAACAAATCTCGCTTTCCATGTCTCAGGCCCGTTACTCTAGCTCCAGGTACACCAATAACCTGTTTGCAGGAAAATTGCAACACAGTCGACGCCAAGGCGTCTGCCGGCTCAACCTCAGGTTGTCCCCCAGCAGGTGACCAAAACGAAGAACTTCAGAGTTCGGTTTGCTGATGAGGTTTGTTTTCCCACAACCACTACCCATATTAATATTCCTCAATAGTTTCAACCAACAACGCGATGTATGAAGATTAGTTTCCTTTCATTCTTTGAGTAAGTAATTACAATTGTCATTCGAGACGAGCAATCAGATTTGACTAACACTCTGAGACAAACTTGAGAAACAACCTTCTAATCGAATAACCTCTTTTTGTTCGGCTCGCGCTTGCCGTTTTCTTTCTCCTTTTTTTCATCGGAAGACCAAGAATCGTCGTTCAGGTCGACAGTGGCGCGTCAACCTCCAGCGGGATCTCGTCAGCTCATGCATCACCACGTACCGACTCGACTCCGCCATCGACGACACCGAGTACGCACCCGTCGCATTGTTCTAACAACCAACTTGGCCAATTTCCAGCGAAATTCACCAACGCTTTTGAGAACTCCCCAGTGAATAACAACAAGAAGCAGCAGCAGCAGCAGCAGCAACAACTACAACAGCAGCAACAACATCAACGACTCAGAAGTATGAGACGAGTTTGAAGTTCACATTTGCAGCCTTTGAATTTCAGATGAGGAGAACCTGATCGCCAAACAATTTAATATGATGAGTTTCGAGCAACAGCCAACTGCAACCACTACCCCTCCGCCCTACACGGTGGCGATGCAACAACGCGCAAGGTCGGTAGCCCTTTCAGCCCTTTACTTCTAAAAATAAAACAACGGCAATCGAAGCAGGTATTGCAGACCGGAACCTCCACGAGAGTCTTTTCGAGATGCAATGATCCGGAAAAATGTGACGGACACTCTCCAACGTCGTTTCCGCCAGCGTTCATCCTCGCTGCCAAGAGGAGGCGCCAAATCCTACTTTGAGAGTATCGAAGACATGCCGCGATCACAAGAAAAAGAACTGGTGAGTTTGAGTGTGTGTGTGTAGTAGCTACTTTACTTTTATGTTTCCTTCCAGCAATTCGGCCTCACAAACCTGAATACACAACTTCCGGGCAGTCTGGACAATTTAAACATCACTGTGAGTAGCACACTTGTGAGAGCCAAATTTGGAATGCACAACATTTTCAGATGGGCTCAATGAAACGGAGGAAGCTTCCACCACCACCGATCATGGGGTCAAGTGTTCTACAATTTCTAGATCCAACGGTCAAACCGAGAACTCCCCAACCACCATATCACAGGTGAGGAAAAAATATAAACCAAGATCTGAAATAAACTATCGCCATTGCAGCCCAATGGCATCAAGACGCTTCCCGACAGCCACGAGGTCTCCTGAAGTACGCTTTCAGCAGACCCAGCAGAACTATGAACAGCAAGACTTCGGGTAAGCTGCCACACAAGCTGACATAGGTTATCGGCATGTTCAGATCGTATGGAGTGCGAGCTCAGTTGATTGCTCTCGACCAAAGAGGTTTCCGGAGGGTTCTTGTCGAGAAAATGATGCCAGGTCCCTTCGGTTTCTACATTGCAACGGGAATGTTCAGTGGACATAGAGGTTACTGAATCTCACAGAATCAACTGATTCAAATTCACTTCAGGAATCTTCATTTCTCGAATCAGTCTCCCAAGTCTCTTCCCCATGCTCACAGTTGGAGATGAAATAATCTACGTTGACGATGAACTTGTGAAAGGGCAGACGCTAGAGTACGTACAATCAGTGATAGCCGGGAAAACCAGTGTCATGATTACCCTTCTACCAGCAGTTGGTCAATCTAACATGTGATAACCAAAGTTTTTTTCCTGAATTTCAAATATCATTGACTTCATTATTCGTGAAAGCTTTATCCTGAAAAAAGACCCACTACGAATATAAAGATCAGTGCAAGCTGAAATGCTGCTATCCGCTTTTGAAACCGCATAAAATGTACCATATCATTCTCATATAATTCACAAACACATTTTTGAGACAAACATCCCGGAACCAAAAATCCATTTTCACCCACTATGTGATATCCAATTACTGTTGCAACAGGTAGCAAGTCCAAGACACAAAAGGTAGTTTCACGAATCCGCGTTTTAGCTTCCACTATGAATTGCTGGTAAATTTCAACCATTTATTGAGCAATAAATACTTCAAAAAACATGTTATCACAGGGATTGGAAAGGTTTGATCGTTGTCAGATTCTGAGTGCAAGTGTTGTAACAATGTCTAAAGAGTTGCGAGAAATGGCTGCTTGGAGGATAGAATCAATCCATCTGAATTTTGAAATATGTTTTCGAACATTCAAGTACAGTATACAATTCGCAGGTGGTTTCAGCGCTTTGAGCTCATTTTGAACAAAGCGATTTGAAAATTTAAGATGATCTTTGAAAATAGTTTTTATGGTAAAATTTAAATATTCTCACCTCTCGAAGAAGTAGTGAGTATCAGCCCTGAAAAAATATTGATGTGAGCCATAGAAAAGTTTGAAGCAGTTGTCGTAGGTAAGATTGTCATTGATATTTGGAAGTCCGATTCCATAATCCAAAAGTGAAAGACATGCAAGTGGGATTTTTTCCTGAAGTTGGGTCCTGCATTCATCAATTCAGACGGTTTACCTCGTGGTTTTTGTAGAAAAACAAGGAATGGCAAGTCAGAACAACCCAGAGTTTTTGCCATCCAGCTGAATTTCTTAATTTTCTCAAGAGATATCCACACATAGTGTTAGTTGCCATCTGAAAAGTAAGGTTTTTCATCGGTTAACGTGCGTTTTCATACTTTATTGATATCCTTAATACCCAGTGAACATTTTCTGTGCCAGCAAACTTGCAAGGGGCTCAACTTGAAAGCCTGACTGCCATCTTCAGACCACGCATGTTTCAAGCCTGTTGAAGAAAAAAAATAGAGTCTAAAGTTCAAGAGCAATAGCTCACCGTCTCCATTAGTCTCATCCTTCTTTTCGACAACCAACGAAGGGAGGTCGACTTTTGCTCGAGCTGACAGCTTCACTGCTGTTGTTATGTCCTGGAATTCGGGAATTCACTCCAAGTAAAACTGGTGAAACAGGATTTACAATAAAAAATATAATTGTATTTGAATGCAGAACAGTGAAGACAAATTTTGCTCAAAAATTTCATTTATTAAAATTTTTTTGAATCAAAGTTGGAGAACGTTTGTTTTCTTTGCTTTGATGTGGTGTGATATTTTTTAAAAAGTGGAAATATAAAGAATATTGATCACAAGCAGTAAAATGTCGAAATCAAGTGATGTTGAGAATAGAATCTCAAAAGCTCAGTTGGCTTGTTTGAATCTCACGTATGTAAAAGATATGTTGTTTTTCAACTTCTGTGTATCAAAAAAGTTCACTCTTAGAGAGTAAAAGATATGCCAAGTTTACAAAACTAGCTTTTCCTATCGTTTTCGAGCCATAACTCCGGAATAAGGTCGACATAGCAGTTTTTAAGACCAGTTCTATCGTTTTCAGCATAGTCGAAAACCCTAGAACCCAGTCAGACCTCACAGATTCGCGGCGAATCATTGTCATTCCCACGTCAGACTTTGAATAAATTAATACAAACTTTTGATATTAAAAAATTACCTCCAACCACATGGGACGATCAGTCACTGCAAAAACAATGCTCTTATCCGCATTGTGAAGAGTGATTACTTCTTTCTCACCTTTCATGACGTTATAAGTATCACCTTCTTCCACCTGAAATAAAGTCACAATTTTCTAGGAACGGTCAACCACTCACCACAAGCCCTTTCAACTTAATTTCAGCATGGATCGAGAAGCAACTTCCATCAGATGCTGGTGTTCTGTGTCCGAACAAAATCCTATCAGTACATAAAATCATGATTCTGGAGCATGGTCCTCGCTGTGACCATCTCGAGACAAACCCAAAACGTAGAATTTTCTAAATCAAAAAAATGAAAAGTAGCCGATGTTTTGAACTAACTCGATTCGGATTGCAGAGCATGCCAGTCATCCCGGTATCTCTCTCTAGTTGTAGAGTTGCAACATATTCTTCTAGAGCCATTCTCGATTGTTTTGTCTTCTCGGAAAACTCAATAATTTTGTCCAGTGACACTCTGATTGCGGTCATTTCATCTTCAACGCCGGTTTCTGACAGTAAAACCTCGATGAATCTTGCTAGCACCTGAATCAACATCATCATTTTTTCTTTACTCATGATTTACCGGCTGCCAGTTGACTAATCTATGCGAAATTTTCAACAACATCCAGTTCACCGGGATATAACATTTCTGGCTTGTCTCAAAAGACCTGAATCAAATTCATTTACATTCCACCTGAAACTCACATAAAATCGTTTCTGAACGTTTGTTTCGACTTGACCAATTGATCCATCGCAGAAATATAAATCGGATATTGATTGATTAGTTGCATGTAGATTGGAACCAAGTTATGAACTGTACATAACAAGTATGATGAGAGTTCGGTAGAGATCTTTGTTTCAAAGCTTTAAATTGTTTTTGAAAGATTTTACAAGAATGTTATTACCTTTCGGAGCGTTTATTCATTTCCTCAAGCAAGTTCTGATGATTGACATCAATTTCTTTCAGAGACAAAAACAGCTCTTCCAATATTTTGCAGGTCGCCAGATGGCCACGTAGAAGATCATAGAGATCATTGCAAATCAGTTTCAAATCCTTGTCAGACGTCATTTCTTTCCAATGAAGTTCCTTCAGAACGCTGACCAAGTTCATTTGAGATTTTGAATTGGCCTGAACAAGAAAAGAGTAATTATGAAGTAAAATGTTAAGTCTCACTTTTTTTGGACCAATATCTTCACTGAGAGAATAGTAGTTTATTGGCGATTCTTGCTCGAGCTCGCCGAAACAGTCACTTGTCAGAACGCTCGTGATACTTCTCGACGATTTCAAGAGATTCTCGTGGTAGGACGACGTTGCAGAATCAGCTGGAATCAAATTTTTGAAACATCAGAAGATGTAAATCACATTTTCTCCTGGAATATTCCATTAGGGAAAATCCACCACTGTCACTCGATGTTGCTCTTGAAATATCTGTTGTACCAGTTTCACTTTTGCAGAGTTTCCGTGAAAAATTGTTGCTAAACATGTTGAATGCTGTAATCCACATATTTTCTTACCCAGTTAACTTCAAAATTGGCTCCGAGGTACATATACTTTCTGTGGAAAAGGTAGAATTTACCCCATAAATGAAGTCCTTTTTTCTTGAAACTTGGAAATCTGAAAAAGATTATCATATCCTGAACCAGTTTTCTGTAAAAAACAGTGTCTCAGAGTGCAAAAAGATTGAAAACTGATTATTTATCAAATTCCAACAAATCATAGAGATCGAAACAATAAAATAATGTAGCAGGAAAAATATTGAGGGAGCAGGTACATTGCGCTTCTGATATGATGTGTCAACATTAATTCAAATGTTTATTGATTGATTATACATAAAAGAAGTTATAACTGTTTTCCATGCAAAAGTAGAATGTGAACACGACCTTACCAGAAGCGGACAAATCGAATCATGCACCTCGACTACGAAAACGTTATTCTATAATATAGCACCAAGATTGTAAGCAAAAAAACCTATTAGACGTTTCAATCACAGTGATTAACTCAGAAATCAGTCCAGATGACACTTGTATTATTGGCTTCTAACTTTGGCGGGCTTCCTTGGCTACTTTTAGGAGACTCGTCTATGTATGGTGGAGATTCGTTCTTCGATCGCTCATCTTCTCTCGAAGCTGCCAAGATGAGTGCCTTCATCTCGGCCACCTTTTCCGATGCCGCTGCAGATTTTGGTGGAGGTGGTGGTGGTGCTTTAGCCACAGGTGCATCAGCAAGCTTCTGAATCACCTCTTCTGGTGGTGGTGGCATGATGTCACTATCTTCAGAATCTCTTCTCTCGTTGAAAGATGACAATGATTGAGTGTGCGGAGTCGACTTATCCAGCTTGTCCATGTCCTCGTGAAGACTTCTAGATTCAGAAACACATTCATCGAAAACTTCGTCGTTGATTAATGAAATGAATGGAGTCGATCCACCAGCTGTTGGTGAGCACGGTGACGGTGGTAGATCAAATCTCACCGGTTGAGTTTGACGTCTGGGGTCGTTTCTCTTTGGCTTCCGTATGATAGCACTTCTATCCTGACTGATCGACCTTTTCCGAAGGAGATATTCAAGAACATCTGAATCAGGAGTCGTTGGAGAGATAGTATGATCTTGCGCGGAGAAGTTACCAGGCGATGGTAGTCGTTTCTTCGGTATCAGATCCAACGACTTTCTTCTTTTGAACTCCGGACTTTTCGAAACCCTTTTCAACGAGTTGGACATGTACTCAGACTTTGTGACTTCCTTGAAGGTCGTGAAGTGCAGTGACTGTGTGCTTTCGACATTTCTCATGGTAAGAGTGTATGGAATCTCACTGTTGAAAAGGTGACACTTCTGCACATCTGGGCTGTCTTCACTCTGAACCGAAATGAGTGCTGGCCGAGACAAACTTGATTTCCTCTGGTCGATTTCAAGTGGAGCCCTTGAAAATGGCACTTCCTCCGTCATGTTGATGACCGTCCTTGGCTCGGCTCTCTCTAAATCAGATGGCTCACACGCTGACAACGGACGGATCCTGGGCTTAGGAGGTGGAATCGGCTTCTTTTTCTTCGTTAGATCAATTTCTTTCTCTTTCACTCCCTCCGGCGTCACCATAATATTGTCTTGGCAAATGACCTTGCCTGGAAGGGGACCAGTAGCGCCATAGGTTCCTTCATCAGGTGACGTTGATTTTGTTAGCCGTGAGTAAGGATTTTCTTCAGTGGCGATCACTTTTGGTTTCATGAGAACTGCACCAGAAGTTGTGTACACATGAGGCTGGTGATTGTTAGTCAGACGCGTTGTGATATCAACGTTCGGACCGTCAATCTCAATCGGTACAATATTTGCTGCACGAGTGAACGGGTACTCCTTTTGAGGTTTGAACGGACAGTAGTCTGAAGTCGACTTGAGGTTGTCTTCATCATCCGTAGAATTTGGAGTACTCTTGCTCTGTGTGACGATTCGCTTAACAACGACATTGTTTGACTTCTTGAACGCATATGAAGGCGTGAAGCTTGTGACCGTCGTCGATTTTATGCCGACGCCAACGTCAGAGCGAGTGCTTCTTTCATGATCGGAAAGTTTGTAGGAGTCTTCGGAAACATTGTCGTAGTCTTTCACAACTCGAAGTTCACGGAAGTTGTCTCCAGAAATTGACTTTGGTGGTTCATTGGTTTCCAGCTCGAGTTCCTTGCAGGCAACTTGAAGATCATCACTAAGGACGTTCGGAAGCGAGATGGAAAGATCTTGGTTAGGGACTGAAGAGATCGGCTCTGTAGGGAGGGTATCTATACGATTGTTACGCGGATGTCGTTCACACGTCGACGGGGAGTCGACGTCCGAAGAGCACCGCTCGTTACGAAGTTGTTTCAGTTTTTTTGGCTTACACTGATAGTAATTTGTGGCGCCGACACGAGCGTCTAATGTACCTGAGCACGAGGGATCTGCGGGTGATATATGGGCAATGTGAGGCATTGAAACATGTGTTGGTTGGCTGGACGTCGTCTGATTCTGATGCTGCGTTGAAATTATTGAGTGAGCATTGCCATTCCGCTTTGATTTGTCGATAATTCCATAAGCTGACCCGTATTCAGAGTTGCCTGTCATGACGGCGGAACGAAGAGGTCTGAATTTTTTAATTTCATCTTCAACAAAAGGGATCCAGATGAACTTAACACTGTTCACGTTTTGTGAAAAGTTCATTATTTTTCTAAATTTCTCAAAAAGAAATACTCAATTGTGATTTTTATGATCGATTAAAAAAGATTCAGTTGTGTTTCAATGAACTGTTATATGTACAATAATGTAAGAGAGAAACTGACTGAAAAATTGTAAAAGTATAATCAGCATTTTTGAATTTTGAAATTACAAAAAAACTGAAGGACAAAAAAGTATTGAATTTTTCATTTTGCACAGTTTTTTAAATCCTTTTCTGAGTTATAAAACCTTTTTTTCCAATTTTCAAGCGAAAAACTCACCTTGTGAACGGATCTCTTCTTTTATGATGTTCTCTGACATAATCAATCAGTTGCTTTTGAGTTCTCCCATGATATCTGAACTTGTATTTTTTCATCTATTCATTTTCAAATTTCACCTGAACGATGATCCTTTGCTGATGAAGAACCTTGTTTCTTTTCTCGGTTCTTCAGAATTTGTGCACCGAAAGAATGCATGATGTTCAACACACTGAAACGCACTGTTACAAATTTATTATTACACGAATCTCACCTTTTTCCAATAGTTCTTACATTCATCTCTTGTGTCGAAGACAAATTCAACAGTTTCCTTCAGATATTGCTAGAATAGTTCACGATAACTTTTGTTGGATTCGTTTGAAACTAACGTAAGTGTCAGGATGCAGTTTCACTAGAAGTTTCTTCCTTTTAAAGCTTAGTTTTCTAATTCTTGCCCAGGAAAACGTAGTGTCAAGTTGAAGATGTCGGAAAACCTTGATTCCAAGATGCATCACGGATAGAGCTGCTTCGTTTCCATCAACATCCTGAATATGCCTCTGAAGAGAAATTTTTATTTAAAAAAACCTTAGCGGGGTGAAGTTTGACCCCATAAAAATCACATCTTCTGGAAACTTCCAACATAGCCAAATCGCTTTCTCCAGGGCTCATCCCACTGAAACAAGTAATCCATCTTTCGACCAATTGTTTTGCACTTACACAAAGTTTTTGTGGTTGTCCATCACTTTCTTCTGGAACTCTAACGTCTGATTTGGCACGTACCGAGAATGTGACAAATATGTAGCATCTGGATAGTCTTCAGATGAGAAATCTCCGCATTCAGACTGAATCAATATTTGTCTAGAGTTGAATTATCACATTACCTGCACAAGATAGGCTGCTAGTAGTGCTGCTGTATTTTCGGAGCAATGCATTTCTCCGAGAGCCAAGTCACGTCGGATTTGAAGTGTGAAGAGATACCTTATTTTTCAATTGAAAATTGTGGTTTTTCAGTTTCATGATAAAACTAATATAGATAAATAACATTTTTTTGATTCTGGAATTGTTTCAGTTGTTTTTAAGTTAATATCTGACATTTGGCAACTAGAATTTTGGAAAGTGATTTGGCTAACAGAACTGCACTCAAAATTTCAACCTTTCAAAAGTACTACTGCAACTTCTTGGATTTTTTTTGAAAAGTGCTTTTGTTTTCACAAATTTTGTAGACTGCATCATGTAATTTTTATGAAAAAATGAAACGTATTTTGATATGCTCTCAAATTATATCTCTTTTTTGTTCGAGTTTTTTTTTATAATCACAAACGTTTTCACCTATTTTCATACCAAAAACATTTTTTCTTTCAACATGCTGGCTATGAGTTTGTCGAATGACATGCACAGCGACAGTTGTTCATTATTTCCAGCGGTCAGAGCAATGTTTTGCGCCAATGGGGCTCCCTCACTCGCAAACACGTACACTCAAAACTACGGAACATCAATTCAAAATGAATCACCTAGTGTATTCCTCCTCGAGATCAATCGGATTGGGTGTGTAGAACTTGACAACAAAGTAGAACTTGGCATCACTGTTACCTACTGCTATCTGCCGCAGAATAGGTTTTTCTTTGTCGAGCCAACACTGAAAAAAATGAAAATTCAAGATGATCGTTGAATTTCATACTCAGAAGTAAATTTGATATTTGAAAAATAACAGGATGAAACATAACTTTCTGTTTCATGGTGATTTTTACAAATCAAAATCTTCGTCTAAACAAAAAAATGTTATTCTGCAAACAGTTCTCAGAAAAGTCTGATTCAGTCTGTCCACAGAATCTTTAGTTCTTACATTCATCTGAATTATGAAATCTCTATGATCTGTCAAAGTTCAAAATGTCACTTCATAATTTTTCTTCCGCCCTCATTGTGAAAACAACTAACATGACTCCCACAAACATCCAAAAACGATAGTCCAAAGTAGTCGCATTCGAGTAGATTCAGATGTCGACACACCTCGTCGAACAGCGTCTGACCTATTGCTTTGTTCTGAATTTTAGAGGATTTTGTCAAATTGCGCGAGTATAATACAAACCCCGAGATGAAAAACAGCAACTGTGTCATCTAACATCCGGACCTGAAAGTATCATCTTTCAATATTAAACTGGAATATTCTTTACCTTGATGCAGACCAGCCGTCCTCGTTTGTTCGAATTCATACCCGGCGGTGGGGGTGCGCCGACCCCTCGCGGTATACTCGCCATGTCCGACCTGCAAAGTGTTCGCTTTGAAATATGTTCTAGGAGCGCGAAACGATCGATTCTCTGTGTGAAAGTGGGTGTAAAATGGTTTTTCAAACTCGAACACATGTTATGCTGTATGTAACTATGTACAAAATGTGAAGCATATGGAGTTATTCTGAGACAAACTTGCATATCATCATTTTTTGAAA
This sequence comes from Caenorhabditis parvicauda, assembly GCA_963978915.1. Classification (NCBI taxonomy): domain Eukaryota; kingdom Metazoa; phylum Nematoda; class Chromadorea; order Rhabditida; family Rhabditidae; genus Caenorhabditis; species Caenorhabditis parvicauda. The sequence continues at coordinate 17,618,026 of OZ022249.1, read as the reverse complement.
AAAAAATACAGGAAAATGCTTGAGCTCTGATGTCTTCCAAGAAGGCTTAAAAAGACGTTCAGAGCTTTTTCGCTTAGTTTCAATAAAACAAATGAGTAAACTAATTTTTTTCAATGACAAAAGCAGTAATAATGAAGTTCAGATACAAGATTTAATGAAAATCGTATTGATACCACGAATGCAAGCCAAAGCGGCTGACTGAGAGTGGCAGGTGTGTCTCAAAGATGAGACCGACCGCATTTCGCCGGAAACCAAGCTCAAAAGTGTTTCTTTTATTACTCCAAGATGCTGCTAATTAAAAGTCCAAGGACTCATGCTCTCTGTTGCTGAATTTTTCCAAGAGAAGAGTTACCAGAAAGTCCAGTTTTTACGTTTCTTACTATATATAAGAGAGACTAATGAATGAATAACATTGATTTTTTGTTAAGCTTTATATATTTTGATTGAATAATATGCACTTTTTAATATTCTTACATCAAAGTTATCATGAGCAGAACAAAATCTCGAAGATTTTTTTTGAGAAGATGAACTCCAAACGTCAGTCAAGAGGTTAAGAATCGGAAATGACCGTTTGGAGCAGGAATAAGAACAGATGTCAGGCCGGATACAGTACGTTCCAGATGCAAAATTAAAAAACTGATTCACTGACATCTGTTCCATCCGATACGAGCCGTCCATCCGAGAAATCAGAAAAACAAGGGAGAAGATACATAGTAAGTTACATCTTTGTAGCTGTTTTTTTAAATTTTAAAGGTTAGTTCTAACACTTTGAGTTGTTTCGAGTAGGCAGAAAAAACTTGGATGTATCAGAAGAAATCAGAAAAACAAGGGAGAAGATACATAGTAAGTTACATCTTTGTAGCTGTTTTTTTTAAATTTTAAAGGTTAGTTCTAACACTTTGATTTGTTTCGAGTAGGCAGAAAAAACTTGGATGTATCAGAAGTGGACATACACAAAGAAGTTGTAACAGATTCCAGACCGGATACGAAACTGTTGCAAGTAAAAACACGATTTAGCTCTGTTTTTGTTATTTCTCATTGTGAAAATTGAAATACAGGAACAGTTACATTTAAAAGAGTAACACTCACTCTATTTTTCTAAGTTAATGATTTAATTTTGTAAAACTGAGATACTTTGCTACTTGTGAACTCGTGAAACTTATTCTAACCCTGCTGTTTGCTCAGCCACAATGCGACTGTGAGATTGACGAGCAAATTTGGAAGAAGATTGACAGTTTAGAGTTTATGTAAAATTTTTGTGTTTGGTCATTGCAAATTCATGTTTTAATCTTGAATTCACTCTGAAAAGAAATATGGTTTTTGCCTCAAAAGTTCAAAACTGAAAGTGTAACCACTCGGATCAGGATCATCGGATGTTGTTTCGAAAAACTGATTTTGACACTAAATTTTTTCAAACCAGCTACAATGCAATAGTGAGAAAGACAAAAACATCTTTTAAAAGTTGAGGATCTCTTGATCATTTTAAATCTTTATTTTGAAAAATCTAAGTTTTTTCCTATTTGTTGGAACCGTTGCTCAGAAGCGAAAAAAATCGGAAGTGCCTGTTCGCAGCAGGAATGAGACCAGATGTACGGCCGGATACAGAACTATTCCAGGTGGGAACTCAATAAACTGATTCGAACCACTTGTTCAAAACAAGAAAAGAAGTGCGCATCTGGAGGGCAAGTCAGTGAAGTGAGGACGTGTACTCGGAGTATCGTCGGACGAGTGTGAGAATCGAGGGTGAGCACACTTCTTCCTTATTTAGACGGCTATTGATGTTTTGCCATACGAATGTTGTATGTATGTGTGTGTGTGTGTGAAAGGGAGCCCAGACCCACAACACACGTTTGTGGAAAAAAAACGTAGATGCTAATTTTTGAGTGAACTGGGAGAGAGATGGAATTCATAGCTATACTACCCCTTCAATTTTTGAAAAGCAGCCACTGAACGGATTGGAGTTGATTGAGAGAAAAGGGAGAACAACACTTTTGGACCACCCATAATTCAATTGCGAGATGCTTGAAAATATAAATTAGGCATTTCTGTTTCCCCCTGGCTGGGCGTTTTTCGTGAATGGAGAGCAGGGATTTTTTTGCACACATGAACTTTGATGATAGAAGAAAGATACAAGTGGTGCGAGCGACAAAATGCACACACGTTTATGAAAAGAGGAGAATCTAATTTCGGACACTGAGTCAATTCTGCCTTCGTAGTCGGATCGCCTGAGGGAGCACAAATTTTGCTTATATCGAGCATCCGAACAGTTTACCAGTGTTAAAGGTGAGCAAGATGGAGTAGGTAGGTAGGGTACTCGAACTGGGTGTATTGAATTTCTCCAAAGCATCTCTGGAGGTGTAACACAATACATTTTGAGTCAGTGCAAGTTTGTGGTCAGTTGCACTAAAAATCTAGGATGAAGAAGTTAGAAACGACAAATCGGGTATTTGGCTTTTTTCACGAGATGATGAGCCGCGAGCCAACTTTTGTCCTTTTGCAAAGCTTCTTCTCATGAAAAGCATGAATAAGTAGTGAAAAGAAGTCGGCCCAATCTTATTGTCAACTTTCAAAACACTTCCATATTCCCTAGTGCCTATGGTCCCGTTTCACCTCAGCGTTTTCTCCCAAAGTGCACTTGAAATATTATTTTGACAAAAAGTGAAACCTCGCATGTGCGTAATCCAGTCGAGCCATCGTTCTTCATCCGCTGTTGTTGTTCTTCTTCTTACATTCTTCAACGGGTCTGAAAAAGGTCGCTGGTTTATTGGTGACAGATGGCTGAAATGTGATAGGATCTTATGAACGAACAAGTCAATAAATCCCAGTGTAAAGAGCTGAATGATCCTCATGAAAATGTAATAAAGTACAAAGATTGCGTCTTTGGAATGTTTCATCAAGTTGATTCGGGTCAAGTGGTCTAGAAAAACGGAAAATAGGTTTCAGGTTGGAGAGTGAGTGGCAGACAAAAAGGGTCAAGAGTCCAGCCGGAAGGTTTTGCCTGCTCACGAGGAAAACTATTTGGCTCCAACAGCAGCCCCACGGACCCATGAAATCGAAGGGCCGGCGTTGCTTGGAAGAGCCTCCACAACAGCAGCAGCGGCAGCACAACGACCCATCATCTATTCTTTTTGGGCGGTCTCCGGCCCACCAATCTTGCACCATTGTCACCAAATTTCTGCCGATATCAAATTATACGGAGGCACGCAGAACATTTGCATGACATGTCACTTGGTCCAGCCACCTTTGTCGAAATGTTCGTTGCGTGCTCCTCACACCCGACACTCAACACGACGAAATTATTCTCAAGTGTTCTCATGCTTCAAGAACTTCCCGACCATTTTCTGAAGGCTCCACGGGTGAAGAGCCAATAGCAAAAACAGACAGCAATTAGAAAATGTCGTTGAAGAGAAGCAAAGGGAGACTACTAGTCATGATTACATGTTAGGGGTCCAATTTATTTTCTTTTCGTGAGAATTTGTTTCTCAAGTGTTCAAAGTTCCATATGCAAAGAGGAAAGTGGGAAGAAGTATGGACCAGCGTCGGATAATGGGTAATTTACTTAGGTGCAGCATCGATCCTTCTCGTATTCATCCTTTCTTTCCGAATATCGCAAGTGTTGTGAAGGACTACGACTAATGAACCATTGGTTGCCGAAGCTTAGGCACAAGATAATGACTTGGCACTGAAAAAAGAAGAACGACAACCAAAGGCCGACACTCATCATCCACATGTGCTGTGCATCTTTCTTTACGCGCTTGTTTAGATGAAAAATGGACTCTTTGTTTTTGAAATTCTGCAGAATGAGATGTACACTTACTGCATTTGACATATTTGATTGCTTGAAATGGGGAAACTAATACGGACGATACATGTTTAAAAAAAACGAATTTCAGCTTTTTTCCTGAATCTGTCTTTTTTTCAAAACAAATGTTATAACTATCATTCCAAGAACCAGAAGCAACCGTCATGGAAAAACAGTCAAAGAAAATGAATTCAAAACAATTCGAGTGAAGAATAAATGCTTCGGGCAGTGAAGTGATTTTTTTTTTGGAAAAACTACGGTTAGATTTTTTGAACAAAGTGTTTTTTATAATGAAATTCTGATCAGTAAGATTTGAAATTGATTCTCACGTTCAATATAAAACATCTCACACAACATTGATCAATTATTTATCAAAATGCTCAATGGAAACTCCTCGAACTAAGCATACATACAACTTGCACCTGTCAGAACAGTTGATTCAGTTGATGCTGATGCAGCGAACCATTCATTCTGACTACCTGAAGTGGCAGATTCATCGCAGTACAGATTTGCGGTCGTTGGTCCTGAGAATTCAGATTGCCCATTTGCAAACAGCGTGTAAGACCCAGATGGACAAGTGAAGGTGGTTCTGAATAAGCGAATATGGACTGGCTTTTTGATGCACCTACGTGCAGTAATAAGTGTTATCAGATTGTTGCTGCAGAACATATTTCACACCAATTGTAGATGCCAATACACAATGACCAGCTCCAGCGTCTAAACAGCTGGAGTCGTAGATTGGATCACAGTTCGTACAAGCTGGATGAGGAAAATTGTTTTCTGACTTTTACAATAAACATACGGTACGCGGGTGAGGTGGTTGTGGCAACTCCTGAAGTAGACTTCACTGGACTTTGGTTTGGACTACCTTGATCAGAGGACTGTGTTGGAATACAAGTATGAACGTGACTAACATTGAACAACAGAACAACTGTCAACACGGATTTCATTACTTTGCCGAACCATTCAGCTAGAAGTTTTCGGTTTATATCCCTGTTTTTTATGGTCACGGTTTGATACCATTTCAAGAAGGTTTGCGTTTATTACTCTAACGAACAACATTTCAACTAGTTAAACAAGTAACTCCATTGACAGCAACTGACCGCAGACTGGGGGCATCATAGTACCAATAGTTTCCATATCCATCAACATATTCATCGCAGTACATATTGGCTTCGGATCCAGATCCACCAAACTCTTCGCGGTATCGAAGATTTGAATCTGTTGGACAAGTGAACTTCGTCTTGAAATTTTTCCCTGTGAGCTAAAAGTGGGTCAAAAAATAGCAGCTCTCCAGTCAAATTTATTTTCTTGTGAGTGAAGCTTGACGATCGTTTTATGACCCTACTTAACACATTTCCGAGTCACTTAATTCCAGGAAAACTCTCATTGAGAATTGTCATAAAATTTTCTGTTCCTAGAGCAGACCTGGGTTGAAAATTGTCACTAATTTTACTGTAAAAAGTGAATGGAAAACAGCAAGAAAGTGAAGAATTTCATTTATTTTACACATTTTGCATTTTCGATTAAGATTGATGATGATTCTTTCATTTTATTTGAATCCAAAACTCTAACAAAATTACCAATAGTGCTATATGATTATAAATATACGGATATTTGAAACTGACATGCAGAAATAATGTCCATCGATATCGTCTTGACTTTCTTTAGTGTAGGCGACAGGAATATCCGCGGCATCAACCAGAACCTTCACTCAAACACGTAGAACTGTAGACTGGTGTCACACAAGCTGAAAATATTCGATGACATAATTATAATAATATAGATTTATTCCGTTATTTGGAAAAATAGATAAAAAGAGAAATGTGTGTATAAATGGAAGTAATAGGAAATGGTGATCCTTCACCAGTCGACTGTGAGAGATGTCGTATGGTTTTGAATCGAAAAAAGGCCCCTTGAGGGGGGGGGGTAGATGGCAGGTTCTAAGGCACCGGGGCACGGGCGGACCCAAGTCCCGAAGAAAGTAGCCCTTATGGATAGAAAAAATAATAAGATTAGAGACTACTAGTTAAGGTGAATTTGTATGAGTCGACTGGGTGGGAATGCGTATACTGAATAAGGGGGGCAATATTTAGTCAAATTTGGCATTGCCAAGTGGAAGTCGCTGAGGGAACGATTCTTGAAGAGCCTGTCATGATCCTTCAGCACCCTGGGCACAAAGGATTTTGCCCGGACGTTCTTTTTCGGCACGGAACAGTTTAGCTTCAAGTGTCCACCTCTAGTCCGAGATCTTACCACCTCGAATAAATTTTCCGCTGCAATGTCAATTTTTTAAATATAATTATGTTCAAAACATACGATATGTAGTCGGTGGGTCTACTGAAATTCTTTTTTCTTTCAATTTTTTTTAAAAACCTGTCTGAGTTGGTAAGCAAGCTGATCTAAATTTGTTGATGGAGACGAGGAAGAAGTAGAGTTTGGCAGTGATGATCATCCTTAAAAGTGATAATACCCTATCTAGGTTGGTTTTATACAGACGACCATTGTTCTCCTCTGATCTAGTGATCCTTGCAAAGATTCCGGTTGCATGACCTGTCTAGAGATCAACGGTCTCATTGCATTCCATATAAAAAAAAACTTGTCGACTGTGATTATATAATGTTTTTCCAAGGTATATTTTGAATCCTAAGAAGAACACTCGGTTCTGATCAAAGTTTCTGACTCAAATCTTTTTGAAACTTGAGAATTAGTGAGGTACAGACTTCTCAGAACAATGTACTCAAGAATATGAAAGGACGTAAGATAAATTTATGATTTCAGACTCTGATCGAAAAAATTTAAAAAAATTTAATTACGTTTAAAAACCTGTCTATTTAATTTTTTTCTGAAATTGAAAAGTGTTGTACCTTCAACGTAATTGATACGTTTTGATCTAACAACATATTGACCACTAGAATGAACAAAAAACGGGCCACAGTCATTTCTAAACAATAAAATCGAAAATTATGTCGTTTATTCTATCTGAATTTCTACGTCAAGTGTTTCAGTCCAACTTGCAGTGTTCGGAAGTGTTCTGTGGCTTGAAACAGTGAACGTACCACTTTCGCTTCTGACGATTAACATTTTCCGTCACTTTTTTGATATGAAGTCTGCTTTGTTGTTTGTGAGCACATATGGTGCAATAATGATTCGAGCTGATAAGGGACCAAATAAAATGAGCATCATAAATAGAGAACGTGAATTACTATCTCATTTGACCTTCTAATGTACCGCGTTTATACAGCTGAGACTGCCCCACAAGACGAGCTCCCTCACAAAATCGACCTTGAGAGCATGATTCCAAAAGGTTTTTGTCTCTCACATCTTACACATAATTGACACACCATATTCAGGAAATTGCTGTGCTTTTATGCACACCATAAAAGCCAAAATCATCATTGCATGGCTGGGTATTTCCGCTGGTATAATGGCTGGAGTAGTTTTTGCAATGGATTATGGGGTAGGTGAAGTATCTCTTATCACCACACAGCTTTTCCAGAACTGGCCTGCGGTCACAATGTGCTTCGCCTCAAGTTTCTTTGCCCTTCTCTCACTCCATCTGCACAAAGCTCATCAGAATGGTAGAATTTACACGTTCTCTGTGAACAAACTCAAGTGCATGTCTGCAGCAGGTAACATTTTTCGCTCATTTCTCACAAAAGCAATGAATTTCAGGACTTTTTGCTGGAATCATGTCAACTATTGGAATGGTTTATGCACTTGTTATTGGTGCAGTAGAACAACAGACACTGACTAGAGAAGGTGAGACAGCTTATCGTATACTAAATAATTAACATCTTTCAGGCTTGATGGGTCCAAACGCGTGGATCATCGCTGTTTGGATGTTCATGACAGCTAAATGGGCTTTCCTGACATGTCGATTTGCCAGAAAATACAGACAAGAAGTTGAAGAGAATCAACCACTTCTGGCACCACCTCCGGTCTACGAGCCATAATAATGTTTGTTTTTCTTACTCACGGGTATTGAAGCATAAAATATTGATTTCAGTTTTCTTTTGTTTGAAAATCTATTCAGAATGACAAGATTTCCAAATTTCTCTTTGAATTTTTTTTATCCACGACATATTTTGATGCTTGATTTAGTTCATGCCTTCGAGCCGATAGAAAGTGACAAATCATTTTGAATCTTCAGAATCCTTGTTTTAGCTGAAATATTTGCAATATAGTCGTGAAGTTGAAGCTCATATATTCAAATTCCCAAATTTTCTTGAAGTTTTAATGCTTATACTGAGAAATTTATCTCAGTGTTTCACAATTGTGAAAAATACAATAACCTTTTGAAAAGCCAAACATTTTTTGAAGCCATTAATGCAGCCTAATGTCATATTTCTGCGCTCTGACTACAAAAAGACCACATGTGAACTTTTTATCAGGACGTTATCATTTACGAGTTATATGATGAAATGATAATGTCAGAGAAAGTGCAATTAACGGTGATCCTTTGTTTCACTAAGCAAGAATCCGGACAGCTGAATTTCGTGTGGATAGGTTGAACGAATCTGACGGAGAATTTCGTTGTCAACGCTCAGATTCTGGTCACAAATCTCCAATTTTCTTTGAAGCTTGTCACGATCGTTGTCAAGCTTTTTCCTGCTTTCTTTTGCTTTATCTGAACGTAGTGTTGAATAATTGGCGTTTTGTCACCCTACCCAGCTGATTCTCAAGGCACAAGAAAGTACTTTTGAGCATCATGAGTTCTTGTTGAAGTGCATGTTGCGCTTTATCATTACATAACTCGATTCCAGGACGGAGACCTCTTTGGTTTTGGCGAGATAGTGCCACCTGTACAAAATGTTCCAGTCAGAAACATGAAGTTCTCACCTGTAGCGGCCCACCTTTCTGTTTCAGACTGAAGGCGATTTCTTCAATAGCACCGTCGGCTTGTTTGATTTCCTTGTCTTTTGCATTGACCTTCAAGCACAACTTCTCAAAAATTCTCTCACAACTCACCTGGCTTTGCAAATTATCTCTCCATTCCTGCCAATTCCTCACTGAATCCTTCAGAAGCGCTTCAACAGCTAGTGCTTCCGTTCGTAAAGTCTGTGCCATTTCACGAACAGATTGTGTCAATTTCTGGAAGTGAAAGCAAAAAAAACGCGTTTGAATATTTCATGCATTCGTGCATTCGAGGCGATTCAAAGACTCCAACTGATACCTGTCCTATTTTCCGGCTGTATACACGAGCTCTGGCTGAGTAATTCAAGTTGTTCCCAGTGCTTTCTATCCATTCATTGTACTCGCTCATACGTTGCAGAGGGGCTCCGTCTCTTAATTCAGAAAAATAGACCATAGTTGTTTTCACTACCTATAGTCTAAGCGATCTCCATCAGGAGTTCTGGAAACACCCTTTCCACCTTCAGCACCCATGGCAGCGGACCTGTGATCGAGATTGATCGCCTCTTGCTTCAACGTTAGATCTCTCAGAAGCGCCTTTCTAGCAGCTGAATAGTTCATTTTTTAAGTTCAATATGATTCTGAAACCCTGGTTGACTTCCAACTGTCTTTCCACTTTTGTCCCAATTTCTTTCATCTGTTTCATTGTTTCGCCGACCAGGTCTTTTTCTTTGTGAAGTTCGAGGTCAACACGATCCGATGTGTGATCGCCAACCTGCGAGAAACAAATTAGACAAAAACAATCCTGTCACGTTACTTGAACTCTCTTCCGCCTCACTGCTAGACAACTTTCGTTGCACCTGTTTGCACGACTCGTTATGTCTAAACACAATTGGAGACGTCGATAACATCGGAGAAGGTCGTCATGTTCCTCCTTGACGTCTTGTAGTTCTCTGGAAGGTCGATACTGATGTCATTGGAGATTTCAAGGTGGTCGACGAAAATACTTTTTCTCAAATTTGTAGATTGAAAGTCGATGTCTCCAAAACTTTTGGCGGACCGGCATTGGACCGTAAATGGGCGACAGATGGACCGGGCGACAGATGGACTGTAGATGGGCGACACATGGACCGGTGGCGGGGAGAGTGCGCTGCGTGTCAAATTTGGACCGGCATTGGATCGTAAATGGGCGACACATGGACTGCGGATGGGCGACACATGGACCGGGCGACACATGGACTGTAGATGTGCGACACATGGACTGGCCCATGGATGATCTAATCGGCGAAACCCGCGATATGTCCGCGAGTGGCTGCAATGACCTATCTAGCGCTCGACGACTTTTTAGATCGTTTCTTCTCTGCACTTCGGAGTAGGAACGATTGTAAGCCGAATTATAGCATGTAATGTGTGTTCGCACATGTCAGTTCCAACACTGGACTATTTTTGAACTGATGAACATTGGGCTATATTTGTCCACTTAGGTTAAGTTCTGGCTTGAAAGTGGTACCCACTATCGTATATCAGGGGTCCGGATATGGAAGGAAAATATTTCATGTGTCATACCCCCGCAAAAGTTATGTGTGTCCACATAATGTATCAAACTGATATTGAACAGTGAATGAATTGGACAGTGCGACTATGAGTGGGCGACACATGGACCGGGCGACACATGGACCGGGCGACACATGGACCGGACCGGCATCGGACCGTAAATGGGCGACACATGGACTGCGGACGGGCGACACATGGACCGGGCGACACATGGACCGGGCGACACATGGACCGGACCGGCATCGGACCGTAAATGGACCGGCATTGGACTGTAATTGGGCGACACATGTCCGGGACGACTGTCGCCCATCTACGGTCCAATGCCGGTCCACGAAAAGTTTTGGAGTGTGGGGAAAGATGTTATATACTTCAATCATATTTTATATCTTTTGATCAATATATGAAAAAACTGAGATGAATTGATTGGACCAAGAAAGAAGAAAAAAGACCATGTGAGAATAAAAACTGTTACCTCAATGATCAAGACCCAAAAAGAGCCACTGTAATAAATCTACAAATTTTCTGACCGATAAAATCAAAAGTTCTTGTTAATTTTACCTGTCAATCTCCCCACTCCAGTACTTGAGATCTTTGACTCTCTGTTGAAGTTGCTGGGTGGTTTGCCCCTGCATCCTAGTTGCTCTCATATTGGCTTCTTTAACGGCCAGCCGAGCCATCCTTACAATTTCTATCGGATCGTCATACTCATTACGCTGGAACAAGAATTAGAAAAAATATAGAATAAGACTTACCTTAGCCATGACCGCGCCTCGACTGAATCTTTCAGACTTGTGAGGCGTGAATTCCAGAAGTCATTGAACCTGACTTCCGAAACGTCAACAATGTTTCTACTTGAACACACTTTCACCAAGTGAACGATTCATATGTTTTATTTATCACATGTTACACAAAATACGACAAGCGGGTTACAGTTATAGCTATCTGGAAGTTTCTTTTCAGTGAAATTCTTTTTTTCTGAGGAAACTCCCAGATTCACAAATTTAGAGTCGAACGACTTCAACAGTGTGTCAGAATGTATCATATTGTGAGATTCAGAACTCGAAATGATTAAAACTTATGGAAAGCCGAATCGGGTGAAGTTGCTAGGCTGTACTCTCTGAGTCGGCGTCTTTGCCCTTAAATCCTTATTTCAGAGATATTTTGAGGATTCAACTCACATGATTGATTTTCTCGTCGAGCATTCGGAAGAAGTCAGCTTGGCTTGCACTCTCGACTTCACTGAAAGTTATTTCTGAGCTAAACATAACAAAGTTTGCTTACATGATGGGTTTTCCAGCTATTTTCAGAATGCCACCGTTTTGGCTATTTCTGAAAGAAGTTTTTTAATAAATTAAAATTTTACATTTACCTTAACTCTTGGGTTTTGACTTTGACGGGTGGCAGCGATGTTTGTTGTTGGACCTCGGCCACTGAATATTTTCAAATCACTTCATGTTGTTTTTGATGTGTGAATATTTGTTCTGTATGTATGTATGTATTCAAGTTTTACTCTCGAACACTTGGTTCTGTTTTAGAATGCTCATCAAATGAGTGATTTTAGTCGAAGAACATTTTTGAAGCAATTTTTCCAGGTTTTGTTCCAAAAACGTTTTGCCTTAAAGTATACAATTTTTCCGAAACAAACAAGAAACTTCAGGAAAAAGTTGAAAAAAAAACCTGGAAGTTGTTTCTCTTCCTCTTTAACATCTTCGAGCGAAGTTGTTCGCGACAACCGGCATCCCATAGTCAGTTCTTTTCCATAAACCTAAACACACGTCCAATGAATATAATGGACGGAAAAGGTGGGTAAAGAGAAGTTTTTTTGCGATATGTGAAGAAGAAGATGGGAGGAAGAAGGGTAGGGCGAAAACAAGAGAGACGTGAGAAACAACATTTGGCAAAGTTCAACATTATAGAAATAGGCAAACAAGAAGAACAGAGAACAAAGGAAACCCATTCTGTTATCAGGCTCAGTGCAAAACCTCAGAAGATTCAAACTCCAAACCTGGACTTACTTGGATGTTGCATCATGACAAATTAGATTGGCTAAGGAATCTCGGCTTAACACGCATACTTCTATTCCAAGAGGTGTTAGGCAAAGAGAAGTGAGAGAACAAAAATTGAGCATGGTTGAGTAAATAATTTGAAGTGCAGAGTAGTTTCTAGATTAACCTGGCGAATGAAGGGTTGTAACATGGCAAGGAGAGAACGTGTTATGGAAACCGGAACGACAAGAAGAATGTGTCAAAAAACCTTAGACAATCCACAAATAAAACCCATTTGGTTTTGATTTATGGGTTCTATATTCATCAATTCTCTCTGTCTCTATGGCGGCAGCAGCAACGTTGTCGTCTTTTCTGGTAAAGAGAGAAGCACAAGGGAATTGTAGTCATCAAAATTGTGTGCAAGAAATCATATCAGCGGAATCGATGGCGCTATAAAACCAAGGGAGAACGAACATGTGGAGTGCTTTCACAGACATTTTCTCAACAAACCAACTAGATCCATGAGAAAGAAGAGAAGGGTTAATGCCCTCTCGGTCAACTTTAATCAAAAAGGCTCATCAGCATCGGCGTCACAATTTTTCGTCAAGTGTTGTTTTGACCTGTGATCAAAACTTTCGCAGAGAGACGAGAGTGTTTTTCCTCAATTATTTGTGCATGTGCTGTGTCTAGCTACTCGGTTTGGATGGGGTGAGGTTGGTAGAGAAGAAGAAGAAGAAGAAGAAGAAGGCAAGGAAAAAGAACAACCGACCATCGTAAATAACATCGACACGCAGCACACAAACAGAATGAGAGTAGATGTCGAAATCAGTAGAGTGAATGAATGTGCAAAAAGAGCCCTTGTTCAAGGGCTGTTCCCTTTGATGACACAAGGCATTCCAAATCAACTCCAACTTTTAATTCGCCGCCAGCCGGTTCCAGCTGGCGGGCTTGGCCTTTCACGGTGGGCTGTTTCAAAGCCGCCACTGGCCTTATTTTTCTGCTTATCTATGTCAACTCACACTGGAAGTTGCATGAATTGTTTATTATTGTGGTTTGATGCAGAAGTAAGAAAATAATATAGCTAATCCGCAACCTTCAAAAAACTTCGCATAAGTTCGAAGCCAACTAAAATTTGACATTCCAATTGAATATTAAAACTAATCAAAATAAATTCAATCCAGTTAATACAGATTCTCACAGCGGAAAACGCAGAAAGATTATAGGCCACCCTGCGTAAAAACCAAGATTCCGTCATTGTAATTGTTCATGGCTTATTCCTAAGCTTCACAGCTGTCTCTGGAAGTGAGAAGAAATTGATAGGCGTTTCTCGTTTGCGAAAAAAAGGACAACATGGTGAGCTAGTGGGTCTGTGGAGACTTGATTGACTCAGAGTTGGGCCAGTCACAATTGACATAATAAGAGGAAGAAGGCACATCGAGTGAAAAGTGGAAAGAAAGAGCAAGAAAATGTAGCAAGTGGGAGGGCAGCAATTTTCTACTAATAGACTAATGTTTCATTCAAGGTCGGCGGCAGCTCTCTTCCATCATGCAAACGACATAAAAATATAACTTCCTCTCACTCACACACACACACGGGATGAGGTTAATAACAACTCGTATTCAGTTTTTATTCACTTTCAACGAGTTTCCTGGATTTAGCCACTATAAACAACATAATTATCCGTCTGTATGTGCACTTTTCCAAACATGGGGATATCTGTTGACTATCGTCAGAGGATAAGGTGAATGTTTTTTTAAAATAAGTTTCTATTCGTTTTCCGGCTGCTGAGCAAGTTTTCAATTATCGACAGATGAGACCACGTCCAGGGACACAAAAGACGTTATTTGAAACATAAAACTCGAGTGGCGCGAGTAAATAGAGTCTCGTAAATTATCATCAACTCATTTGAAGTTTACTGCCTGTAGTTTTTTGAAAATTTTCTAACCAAAACTATAATTCATGACTTAGTAACAATGCGAGAAAAAAATCAGATTGAAATTGTATAAATACTTCTCGACAGAAACTTTTCAAACACGCATAAAAAATGAGTTGGAAGAAAAGAACATTTCAACCTTTTGAGCTACATTCTAAAAAAAATTTGAACCCAAAAATTGTGGAGCTGTGAAGTAAAGAGTCGGATGAACAATTTGACACAACAAAGCAGCATGAAGATGGCGTGTGCCAGCAACTTCTTGAAAAAGATGAATGAGCATGTCGCTGGCTTTGATCCTGTTACTGACATAAATCTAGAAAAAAGTCGCATTTCTGAGATTTACCCGAAACCGGAAATGTTTTCGTTTTTATTCGACGTTATTTTTCTCTCGAGAAAAAAAAACAAAAAACATCAAAAAACGAGGGAAAAATAGAGTGTTGCAATAGAAGAAAATGAAGTTGTAGTGAGCGAATGACACCCGTATAAATTTTCGTGCCTACGCGGGAAAACGGCCTTAATTAGCTTTTTTTTACCTTCATTGTGACCTTCACGAAATGAAGAAAAGCTGATGTATCGAGATTCCTAAGTTCTCTTCAAGACGGCGCATTTCATGGATTACGTCGAATGAAAAGTCAAATTGCTGCCAGCATTCATTCTTTTATTGGAATGACTGGTTGGTGGGAAACAAGGAAGAATAAAGTCAAGAAGAAAATATGATATATGTAGTATAAAAGATATAAAACTTGAGCAAGCCACGATCACTATTACAGCAGGAACGTACATACGTCTTACGCTTTTGCAATTACATATGAATATATTAAATGGCATAAAATTATCCGATTTTTTTCAACTAAAGTGAACAGGAGATGAATTTTTAATTTCAAACCAGCACGCGATGAGTAGGTAAAACTGATAAGAATCTTACTGCGTAAAAAGTATTTCACGGAATCTGAGGATGACGTGAGCCGATGAAACAAAAGTTTGAGGCTACATGTATTGTTTCTCTTTCTTAAAATAATCTCAGTATGTACTCAACAGAAGAGTTTTTGAGTTTGTTGGTGGTACAATTGTTCCAGAATCGAGTAAAATCAAAGGCTATCATACGAGTGGAAGAGAGCATTCAAATTTGCACCCTACAATCTTGCCCTTTTCCTATAATTGCCTGAAATTGAAGGGTTTTGTTCCAGTCGTTCTACACGAAAATCGCTGACAACCCGGAGCAAACCAAAGATTGTCGGGAAAATGGACTTGGAGCGTGCTGGAAGAGAACATTTCATGTATATCATCTCATCCATCATGCGAATAAATAGATGTTCACTGTGAATGGCAAAAACTATGTTGAGTTGGCAGTAAAAAACATTGCACTGCAAGGTTCCTAGGTGACTAACCGACTTTCACATGGCCGTACGATGGGTCACGGTTGTTTTGCATACGTGGCCAATATTTAACTTGATCCTTGCTAGTTTTCTAGTCAATGACTTGTTTGTCCCTCATTGGCCTTAGATTCAGATTTCAGAGTCATTTCTTCACTTCGAGCTCTTTTTTCATTAAAAACAGCCGATAGTTGATTTTAACTTGGAGTTTTTCTCCGCTTTTTTGCACATTATTGACTAGAAATTTGAAAAATATGTTTTGCGACTCTTCGAATGTTCTAGACCTTGAAAATTTCGAAACATTCTAGTTTTTCAACTTTTGAAAGCTTTCCACATTGACCTTGATATCTTCTTCTTCTTCAGTGAAATATGTAGACATATCAATTCGGAGGCGATCAGAAGACGTTGACTCGTAGCGATTGCGTCAATGCACGCGCTCATCATCTCAATTCAAGTAGTTCTTAGCTGTCGGCCTAGTCAAAAGGCGATAGGTTATTGCGTGAACGGTTGAGGTGAAGGACGGTACAGAAGCGCCTTTTGTAATATCTTTGCAGATAACATCTTAGAGCAGTCATATTTTTGTTACGGCTTGTCATATAGTTGTAACCTTATGTGGTTTTACGACTGTAGATGCTCACATAATAAAGCATTACTAAACCAACACAACTCTGTCTCAATTACAGTGACAGGAAATCCCATTACGTGAAATTAATTTCTTCCATAAGAGGGTTTTTACAGGATTTAGAAGCCATATGTTCATAATACCTCGCAGAAATTCGCTTCCATTTTTTGTTCAAGACTGAAAACAGAGTTTTTCTTCATCTGTTTACTTGAATTTTTTGTAGCGGACTCTGATGACATTCTTACTTTGTCCTCATAACAATGCGCGACGTGTCAACGCATCACTCAAATAGGTACCTATCTATACTCCAATCTTAATTACATTGCGTTGTTGTAAATGGTCATGTTGGTTCTCACCACTTCAGCCACCTGTAATAATTCCTTAACAACATATGGCTCAGCATGAGACCACAACAAACTTGCACAAATTGGTTCAAGACAGATCTCGTTGTTGTTTTGACCGACACAATACACAGTCTGAACATTTTCATTTCTTCCCATATCTTTTTTTCATCCCGAGTGAGCTTTTACTATTCAACACGTCTTTTCAAACTCGTTATAGCCAATCCGTAACCATATTATAATCAAACCAAGGATAGGCTCAAATCTAATTTAGAAATTGCACATTCACGACATAGCTTGTATCTAACACCTTCTTCTTCTTCCTTCAGCAAATGTTTGTGACAGCCAGATGATAAGTTGTTGTGACACGACATTTTATCCAGAGAAGGTGATATATCCTCCATGTCTCGATATATCCTCCATGTCATTTATATGAGAAAGATGCGCAATTAAGTGTCTCAATCCACTAGTAAAGTACTTATTACCCAAATTTAAGCATCTATTCTTACTTCGCATTTTCAATTCTTTTTCATTTTTTTTAATACTAATATAAACTCTGAAAACGTAAAGTCGTCAAAATCATATAAATGGAATTTTTCTGACACAGAAAAACATAAGTTTCTTATAAATTGTTGACTGACACCAAAAGCGATTCGATCTAATTTCCTTCACAAAACGAACGTTTTGAAATGAGCATTACAGATTTTCCGTGGATGGTCCCTTCCAATTCGTACGTCTTGCTCGAAAGTATATAGCACAAAAATAATTGTTGCTTTACGCAACAGTGGTAACAAGCTTGCGCACTCTCATGAGTAACACAAAATAATTACCATGTCAAAATATACAAAAGCAGGTGCCTTTTGAAGTTTTTTCAAGCTGTGTACAATGTGCGCGTGCAGCAACCTTGGTATTTTTGAGCGCGTCAAGTTTTTGTAGAGAACAGGAAGCATTATGGACCATTGCACATCTGAATGATGATGATGGCTACCGGTTGTAGGTGGCAGTTACAGTTCATCGGAGTGTCATCACCTGTTTTATGTGCGATTCAATGTGCCATTTGCCAGCGCTAATGGGATTATGTATTTTCCATCTGATGAGTCGAAAAACGTTTTGAATTCAGCCAAGCATTTGTGGTGAAGTCAGATTATTAGCTTGCTGTGAATCCTTGAACCTGTTATGATTCTACATTTTGTTTTTTGCTGGTATATTAGGGACCAAACAATTTCGCTTGGTTTTCATTAATCAAACACGGCTAACTGAAAATATTCATTTTCAGTGAGAAATTAAAAATTGTTCATAACTTAAAAAAACATCTGATCAATTTGTTTTGTTCGACAAAAAAAGAGAAAAAACTGACTACAATTTTTTTCAGAAGTAATATTCTCAAAAAAGCGTACTTTTTTTCTAAAACCGGAGCTTTTTGAAAAGAATTTTTTTATTTTCTGTCATTTTTATACTTTCATTTGTCGAGTAGTCCATAAATCAATGTTTGTGAGCTATTGGACCCATCTCTTTATACAGAAAAAACACTAAAAGTCACGCGAATTGCGTTGTGATTGGCAAACAAAGGAATAATTAGAGACTGTGTGGGTTGCGTAAGACAAGCATGGTTGACTAGAGCTCGTATTACAGTCTTCTTTGTGCATTCTAATAGTGGTCAAGCCACAGGTGCGATTAGAAAATGACACCTCTGTAATTAAGTAAACAGATCCGAGTTCTTCCCATTATTTTTCCCATTCTCTGTTTATTCAAAAATAACATTTCTCAATAGTCACAAACCATTGTCTTGAGCAATACTCAAGCCGATTTGTCTCGATTCCAGTGGGTCAAATCGCGTTAAAATGGCACCGAGAGTGTAACATTTGAGTCGAATGTTATGATTTTTGACAGCTTGGAAGTCACACTTGAACTCACACCATCCTTCATAATCATCGCCCATAGTGGAGGCCAACTGTTTGCAACAATAAGTGATAGAGAGACCTTTCTAACACCTCCTCCCCTCTACGTGTAAATATTTCATTTTCACCATAGTGTCAGGTTGTACACCTAATTGTTTCACTCAGCCCATCTCCTCTATCAAGAATTAGCGAGATTATGATGGATGTCGCAATCTGGTCTGAATCCGGTACGTGGATTGATACATGCTTCTCGCTGAGAGATGAATTGAGCGAGAATATTCTAATTTAACAGCTATCAATAATTTATATGTGATGATAAGAATTTCTGAACGGTTTTTTTTGAAGTTTGGAAAAAGTTGGATTATAACTTTGAATGTTGTTTTCGACGTTTATTTTCAAATTAAATGAATCTTCATCAAATAAAAACACAGTTCGAGGCGAATCATGTTGTGTCCCTCATTGATTTCTTAAACCTAACCATTTTTTGATGAGCCATATTGTACCCCATACCTGAAGACAAGAAGCACCTGTTGCCTGATTGACCCAAACAACACATAAGCCTCATCCCATTACAATCATCTTTATCGGCAAGTGCCGACGATCAATTACCGGCTGGCAGGCACCCATCTGATGGTGGTGTACATAGGTTGAGAGCGGTAGTCTCGGCCCAGATCTCGACATGTTGTACTAAGATTAATGAACCCACAACAAGTGTACCCGATGATGAATTGGCTTGTTTTTAGGTTCACTCACTGTGTCCAATGACCGTTGTGAGCCAAACCTCAGGCTTGTCAATTGTCTGGAGAAAAGAATTATTGATGGAATCTCAGATTATGTAGACCACACCATGCAAAGTATTTGCAGAAAACCAGACATTCCATCTGAAAGTAAAGTTTTATAACACATTCAATTGCGAAAACACACATTCCTCCACAACTCATCACACTCAGCCAGCCTTTTGTTTTCATGGAAAAAACGTGGAGCACTTGAAACATTTGCTCGAGCAAATTTTGCACATTAACCCTTACAGAGTAGCCATACTACCAGCTGGCTCAAGGCAGGCCAGAAAAAAGGGAAGCCGGTCACGTTTTGACTTGACTCCTTGCGGCTCACATAACTTATTTAGCGCTGAAAACACAGACCTGTTGAGGTCTTTTGTTTTTCAGCTGTCGTGAGTATCAGAGCGTAAGTTGCAACATTGGGGTCTACCTTGGTTTTTAGCTTCTTTTTGTTTTTCCGCTATGTGAAAAATATTTTCTGACTTGCTCCAAACATATTTACTCAAGTTCTTCTCCGAGTTTGTTCATTTTCATATCCGAAAAATAACCAGTCGTTTTTTCATTTATTTATATGAGTTCTATGGGAAGGTCATAGTACTTTATGAGTATTTTGATTTATCCTGTATCTAAAAGAAACGTTTCTTTTTTTTCTTTGACTTGAATCTAACGTATCAGTAAGAAATAACGTTTCAATGAGCTGTTGCAATTTTCCGTGAAACTAATAAACTATACACCCACGTTAATAACTTAAGTGTATTTTTAATTCAGTCACCGAATGTTTCTGAAACTTAACGTTTCTGTGTGACCGTAGTTCATACTTGGATAAAACAATTTGTACAAAGATACAACTTTTCATCCATCCCATGTTACCCATAGCCTATGATCAGCAGGCTAGCAGTGAATTTTACCAAGATTCTCTGTAATGAAAAATAGTTTTTTTTTCATATGCTCAAGTTTCATGATTTTACTAATTCAATCATTTCAACCACGTATCAGAACAGAATACAGAAGTCAATTGAACTCTGTTCGAACCTGCCAATAGCCAATTTCGGCACGTGTTCGCACTTCAACCTGGGCTAAATACAGCGGCACGTTTGATCTCAACTTTCCGCCAGCACGTTAACGTAACTTTGCCGCCAAAAACTTGCAACTTAAATGCCATTGGCAAAAGGTCGGAAGCTGGTGTCGAAGGGGGGTGATGGTGCACGTCAAAAGGTGACATATCTCAAGCCACGCCCCCTTCTCTACTTGTCCGCCCTCTTGAACCCAGTCACACAGTCTGGTCAGTAACATGGTCCATCCTCCAACAGGTTGTTCAAATACTCAAGAATTCTCAAACTCTCATAAACTGTTAACCAATTTAGAACTTGAGTCGAAAACAACCCTCTCTCCGTAATGAATTCCGACCAAACGGCCACTTTTGTGTGGTGCTCCAGTTTTCTCACTTGATCATCATCCCAATCTCAAAACTGAAGTACTAAAACGTTTACGAGCTTGCATCCACTGTTGCTCTCTCTCTCTCTTCTTTTTTGCCTTACTCATCTCACAATTGCTCACCTAATAGCATCAACATTTGTTTTATCCTCACCGCTGTTCCATCTCATTTTTTTATGATTGTGTCAGCCGCGTCTTCAACATCGAGACAAAGAGTCATTTGGTCGCGCACAGAATCTCACTAACTCTCACTCTTTCCTTTCGAATTTGATTTTGTCAAGCGCGTTCAGAAGGCCTTTCTTTGTCCTCGAACAATCCGTCCAACATTTCACACAATTCTTCTCCATGAGAACGGTGAGGACTATAGATTTAACGAGTTTCACACCTCACCCGGTCTTAAAGATTTGATAGCCGGTAGTCCCAGGGTAGTAACTGCCAACCCATGCTAACAGTTGCTTGAAAGAACACCTTAGTTATAAGCAATTGGGTAATAAATCGTGGTTGTGTAATGCCCTGACCAGTGGTGAGCTGGTGGCTGTTGACCTCTCAGTGCACATCTCGTGGTGCTCAACACCAGCTTCCCGTCCCGCCAGGATGTCGCACCTTTTATCCTCGCGCACTTGGTGATTCCGCACCCAATTACTCGTCACCATCAACACCAACAACCTCGCACCTCACCAATACAAAGAGAAAAACCTCATTGTATTCAAATAAGAAAAAAAGTTAACCCATTTTAGGGCTCATTGTCACACGTTGCGCGCTATAATTGCGCCAAGAGACATAATGCACCTTGAGTGGTGCTAATTACTCGATGAGCCAGCCATATTTTGGACTTTTAAGTGATTGACCCCAATTAGGCTCTCGCAGTCTCGCATTGTTGATTGTAATAGTTGCCAATACTCTCTTCTTCTCCATATGTCTTATGGTAATGTCATACAGGAAACCCAGGTTGACCCATCTAGGACATGCCATATTTGGTGATTCATTAGTAAATGCGCAATCATATATCCTTTCACACCCTCCTTCTCCCCCATTGTTTGCTAAAACATCCAACTTATTGTTGTCGAGAGAGAGAGTGAGCAACACCTACCTGTTGCTCGGCCTTCTACTGTAAATACTGCTCATTGTCTCTTAATGTCATGCCATTTACACCATTGACAGAAACATTTCAGATGGGCTCACCAACGCAAATACTGCTCCTTCTGGCAGTCTTCAACACAATAACGACGGCCTTCGTTGTCATACCGTACATTCAAATCGACTACGCGCACCTCTTCCGTATGGCGCAATGCAAATCCAAGTGTTCGGAGAAAGTGAGTGGATGAACAGCAATTGAATCAACCTTTTTTCGATCATCTATCCCTCACCCAAAATGATGCTGACATAAATTGAGTTGCATCAGTGTGAGAGGGGTCTTTTTTTGCATGAGAGGACGTTCTTGTGCGCAGTGCAGCAAAAGATTACGTAACACTAACATTTATTTGTTTTAGTATGGGACTGTCGCAAACAGACAGCTATTGGATGGAACCGTCGAACAATTCTTCAACACAACTTCAATGGATCATGAAAAGGCAGGTGTCACAAGGTGCAACACAGCTAACATTCTGTATTTCAGTGCGAAGCTGGATGCGTACAATACAGAAGAAGTCACAAAAAGGGTAACTTGACTGGACCAACAGCACAGGGACACCAATTCTGGCTTCAATCAAGTGCCCACAGCGCCAAATTCGGAAGCTCCCCAATCTCATCTGTTGAACTCCTGTGTCAGAACCCGACCTCCAACGACGAATATGAAGACACCAACGAGGTATAGTAATTTCAGTGTTCTGATTTGATTATTTACATTTAGGGATTCATTGGTCTCACTCGCTCCCGCCCAGCCGAACCGACCCATTTTGTGATCCAATGGAAGCAACGTACGTACGCTCTTGGATACTACGACGAAACGCAATGGATTACGGCGTCGGTGAGTGGTCTTTGCCAAAATTGGGTGGCGCGAGTGTATTGGTGGTGCTGGTGGTGGTGTATGAAGTAACCTGAACCTTTGCATGTTTGTGAGTGAAAGACTTGCGTCGTGCGCACGCGTCGTCAGAGGGATAATTCCTTGTTTACAGGTGGAATCGGATACTCTCATCAAGGTGGAAGGCCTCATTCCCGGAGTTCAGTACAAGTTTATGATCACGGCGGTGGGACCAAATGGAAAACTTGGAGACACGGTGACCAGCGAATGGGCTGAAATTGCAGCGGTTCCGAACACTCTCAAAGTACCAGGTATCAAATAGCTCGCGATTCAATTCCTACCGTATACTTTAGGCGGCCCATTGACCATCAAGAACGGCTACAACTCGGACCACGGGGTCATGGCGCAGCTGCACTTTCCGAGGTAAGCACGACAGTAATTGAGACGCATGAGCCCAAAGGAAGCGGCTCGTGCTCTTTTGCTTGTTTTACTGCCCTTTCCTCCATTGTCCATCAATGTATTGTTTTCAGAACCGCCTATGATAGTTGCCGCTTCCGCCTTCAAATGAGAAACTCGACAGTCAACATTCAAAGCGTGGTTTCAGTGGTGAGCTAACAAACCCCCCAACTTTTATGTTATTGCTACGTTCAGGATACCAGCCGCTCAGTCATCCTGTCCCATCTTGAATTTGACTCTACCTACGTCATCACCCTGGCAGCTCTTGGAGCTGATGATACTGTCTCGGCACCAATCTCGACAAGATTCACTTCTTTCCAGTGCAAAGAGGTTTACGGCAAAGGAAGTCTACACTGTGGTAGGTCAAAAAGTTGTGAAAATACTAATTTCATTTTTTCAGCACCAGAACCAGTGGAAAGAATCAGAGTGTCAATCAGAACAAACGGTACAGCTCTAGTCTCGTGGAACCCATCGGCTGAACTTGACGCCATTTTGACCTACCAAGTGACACATCAAGCCATATCTGGACCATGCTCAAAGCAACCTAAGACGTCGTACATTGCAGCTGTAAGTTAATGAGCAATTAGTCAAGTATAATAATGCCTATTTTACAGACAAGCACATCCTATGAACTGACTCTCCCAAGAAACGTCAATTGCGATTTTGTCCTCAGAATTACAAACTATGATGCTATAGGTGAGTTAAAATTTTTCAAAATAAAATAATTTCTGAATTCAGGACGAGAAGCTTTTGCGGAAACGAGAATTTCTATCCAGGAGACTGGATCAACAAAGGCACAAATTCCACTAGTCGCACTTCTTGGAATATCTTTGTGCATCTTCTCATTTTTGGTGACGATGCTGATGTGCTGCAAGTGCTGCTGTAAATGCCCTGCTCGAGTGTCCGAAGACAAGCCAAAGTTGTCGGACTATGCATAACCGCTGATCGATGGTCGACTAAATTCCGGGTGAAGATGATTCTCCACGTTCTTGTAGTAGATTAACTGTAAATAGAAGTAGTCCCAGGGTACCAGCCATTTCACTCAATTGTTCTGTAGACACACTTGCCGCAAACAGATTGTATTCTTCTAATATTCACTCGGGTCAGATCAACTAATAATTTCCATTGATCATGTCATTTCTTTCCCATTTGACAACTTGTGTGCCTTATTTCCGGTTAATAATGTAAATAAATTTTGATGTATTATCTTGTGTTGATAATGTTGACAAAGAACCGTTAATTTTTTATGTTTTGGAGTGGCATTTTGATGCGTGAATCAGAATACTTATCACTATACCGTAGTGATAAGTTCCGGAATGTGTCGTATTGCAAAAAATAACTTATGGATGATCAACAGACTTTGAACGATTCAGGGAACAAAGTTCAAAGTCATATCAAAAACCCTGGATATGAAATTTTTTGTATTTGCAGTTTTCCTATTCTGAACATCATAAAACTATGAAGTTATTCAGTTTGCTCAGTGCTGACTCAGAATCCTTATCGTAATTGAATTTAATACAACAAACATCCTACAAACGTCACCTACAAAAATGATAACGAGATATTGTGTAGCACAGGTTCCCATAAAAGAAGAATTTCTTGTGACTGAGAGAGTGTTTTTGTTCCATTATAGAAAAGTTCCCAATACTTCCAAGATTCAACAGTTTCTGACGATACGGAAAAAAACAACTTCAGTTGAAAAGAATGGAATCACTGTAGTTTTGAACAAACCACATAAAGAACCTTGTTGACTTTTTGTCATCACATTCACTTTTACGACTTCTTTGAGTTCCCGCTCTTGATATGAATTCACGAGCATTGGAAACTACGTAGTCAAATGACTTTTCATCTTGATTATTGGTTATCTTGATCCGGACCAAAACGGTGCCTTATCTTTACCGCACCATGATAAAACAGCAACTTTCCAATTCAATTCACACTTAGTCGCCATCTTTTGCTCATTTTACTTTCATTTTGTAGGTATGAAGAGCCTCGTTCTTCTTACGCTTCTCAGCGTCGCCCTCGCTGCCGTTCACCAACACAACCTTGTATGGAGAGAATCTCAGGCCATCCAGCAGGTCAAGAGAGGAGAACGCGCTTCGTATGTTCACTACAGGAACATTATCCGTGCGTCTACTCCAGAAGCTGTAAGTTCACTTATGAATTGTATTTGACTTGAACCATCTCAGGTCAACGACTTCGGAGACTACGAATACCTGGGAAACATTACCATTGGAACTCCACAGCAAAACTTCATTGTCGTTCTCGACACTGGATCCGCCAACCTTTGGATTCCAGGACCGAACTGCGACAAGACCTGCAACGGAAAGAACAAGTTTGATAGTACCAAGTCATCCACCTACGTTGCCAACGGAAAGTCCTGGACTATCCAATACGGATCTGGAAGCGCAAGAGGAATCCTCGGAGAAGACACCGTCAGCGTAAGAGATTTTGTTCCACAATCAATAACTCCATCAGATTATTTAGTTCGGAGCCAGCGGTGAAGACCAGCTCAGCGTACCAGAAACCACCTTCGGAATTGCCACCCACATCTCAGATGACTTCGGAGATGTAAGTTCGGATTCATGACAAATTCAATCTTCTTATTTGTTTCAGGACGCTACTGACGGTATTCTCGGACTCGGATTCACATCACTCGCCGTCGATGGTGTTGTACCACCGCTGATCAACGCCGTCAACCAAGGACTTCTTGACCAGCCACTGTTCACCGTCTACCTCGAGCACAGAGGAGCCGCCAACAATGTCAAGGTAACCGGTTTTTCATGGTCGTTCTGAGAACTATTAAATTCAGGGAGGAGTCTTCACTTATGGAGCCATCGACACTGACAACTGCGGACCAGTCATTGCCTACCAGCCACTCTCCTCAGCTACCTACTGGCAATTCAAGGTTGGCATCTTGAGAAATGAAGTTCAACAATGACAAATTCAGGCCGGAGGATTCTCCCTTGGAACCTACTCGACCACCAAGACTTACCAAGTCATCTCCGACACTGGAACCTCTTTCCTCGGAGGACCACATGCTGTCATCAGCGGACTTGCAGAAGCTCTCGGAGCCACTGTATGTTCTTCATCTTTTCAAATCTCACACGATTTTTTTTTCAGTATAGCTCATCTGACGACCTCTACTACGTCGACTGCAATGCTGACGCTGGAGACCTCGGTATTGTCATCGGAGGACTGACTTACAACATCAAGGCTGTCAACTACATTGTCAAGGTAAATTCTACACTTTTTATATGTCAGATAAGAATTCTTCGCAGGTTGATGACAACACCTGTGCCTTTGCTGCCTTCTCCTTCAACAACTACGGATTCGGACCAGCTTGGATCCTCGGAGACCCATTCATCCGCCAGTACTGTAACATTCACCACATCGGTGAACAGAAGATCGGATTTGCCCTGTCTCTCCAGAAGTAATCAGTTTTAATAAATACGTGTGCTTGCTTCGCTTTGTTCACTTTGCACAGTTAGATCACAATTAGAACGGAACGCACGTTATCATCCAAAAATGCACAACGAAGCGGAAATCAAGAGGTTGACGGATTTAAATCGTTTTGGTCATCACTTTCATTTACGATATACACAACCCCCCCCCCTTCGCAGCTTCTCACAACACGACAACCTTTTTCAGTCTTCAATACGTGTTTTAGGGACAACAGCACTGATGTTAATTACAAAACTGGAACTACTACAAGTAGTAAAGGGTCTTTCCACTCATCATTTTACATAATAATCTTTTTCGTTTCATTTCTTCAATGAAGAATCTGTGTGAATGATGGTCGAAACGGAAACTTGATCTCTGCTGTACATCGCAAGAAGAATTATACCCAACAAATGCCTTTTGGCTAGTTTACTCGAGCACACTGTAATCATGATCTCTGCTTCGGTCACTGATATCAAAGTTCTGATGACAACATAGCGTTGATGCAATACTCAAATTGCTTACATCGGAGATAACAAAAAGTGAACTTTATTGTAAAAAATTGTATTCTTCATAAAATAAGTTAAGTAATGTTCCAGACGTAAGATTGAAAGAGCGGGATCAATAAAAAATAATGATGATTCACATTAGCGGCTACGACAATATACAGGTACGGGAAAACACTCAGAAAAATGAATCAAATAAAATTGTCTGCGAGCAGATATTTTACAAACAAGCACATCGTATGAACTGACTCTCCCAAGAAACATCAATTGCAATTTAGTCTTCAGAATTAAAAAACTATGAAGCTATAGGTGAGAGAGAGAGAAAGCGTCGTGACGGATAGAGATGATGGTAGGACGGTTGATACTGTAGGTAAGAGGGGAGAAAATCAAGATTCCAAATGAAAATGAATATGTATAATGGTTTCCAATTGTGCTGATTTCAATAAGACAATGGCTGATTTTGCACACGTTGAATAAAACCTATGGAAGATTTTTTGCTCAATATTGTATTGAACCACTGACATCGAAAAAAGCAACGTACAGACAAAATTTCATGTTTCAGAAAAGTTAAAAACCGTAATAGAATCAACACCTAATGTAGAAATATAATAGAACAAGGCGACCGCCCCTTTTCTAGGCATGGGCATATTGCCAATGATTGGCAGTCGATTGGCAATGCCTCTTTTCCATTGCCAATAGCATTGGCAGTCGGTTGGCAATGCAATTGACTTGGATTTTGATTTCTAGGCCTTCTTGACGTTAAAGATGGTGTTATAACAAACTGCATTGCCAATAGCATTGCCAATCGACTGCCAATGCTATTGGCAATGGAAAAGAGGCATTGCCAATCGACTGCCAATCATTGGCAATATGCCCATGCCTACCCTTTTCGTGAGGCCGATTTTTTGGGTGATCCATTTATGTGTCGATTTACGGGGGGAGGGAAGAGGAAGGGTTGTGCAAAAATGGCTGGGTAGTTGACGAGATTCGAACGCGCGTTGAGCGAGTAACGATCGGACGCGTTAACCACTCGGTCACCGTTGCACATTTTTTGCTAGCGTTTCACGTGTGACCACTGGGGGCCCTCGCAGGTTGTTGCATTAGTTCTAGCCCGACTCGCGTTAGTATTTGGTGCTGTTGGATTTTACAAAAAAAAAGAAAAGAAGAGAGAAGAAAAGAGAAAGTTAGAAACATCAAGTGAGAGAGAAAACGAGAGAGAGAACGAGAGAGAGAGACAGAGGGAAAGAAATAGCAAAGACCTTGCCTTGAAAAACCACTTCCTTTTTTAACCTAAAAAGTCTGAATATGCAATTTTTATGAAAAAAGAGGGAAAAGGAGCTCTGAGCGTAGCGAGGACTACCGGCTTGTGTAGAAATATGATAATGAGAACTTTCCTTAGTCTAGAACAATGACGTCGTCATCATCCTCATCAACCTCTTGGTTGCCGGTATCTTCATCTGTTTCTTTGCTTTCTTCATCACTGTCGTCTTCTTCATTGACGACACCTTCTTCGTCTTCTCTGTCTACTTCATCGTCGGTGACGCCATCTCCATCATCTTTGTCAACCTCATCGTCGGTGACATCACCATCTTCGTCATCATCATCGTCGGTGACACCACCATCTTCGTCCTCGTCTTCTCTTCTGACGTCGTTCTGTTGTTCGTTTTCGATGACAACGACGTCATCATCATCGTCGAGGGTGATGACTTCTACTTCATGGGCGACATGTTCACCATCAGCTATGTTGACCTTATCACTAGTCAGATCACCCTCTGTGTCCTCGTCTTCTCTTCTGACGTCGTTCGGTTGTTTCTTCCCGATAACAGTGTCGTCATCATCATCGTCGATAGTGACAACTTCTCTCTCCGGAGGATCAGTGTGATCGTATTTGTACCTAAAATGAATCTCAAAGTTACGCAACTTTTAATTTGAAAAACATGATGAATACAGTGCGCGCATAAAAAACGCGACGACTCAAATTCTAACGCCATGTGTACACCATGAGAGATTCCGGCTCCAAACTTTCTGTAACTGCGGTCAAATATCGTTTCCTTGTTCTTATCAAGTTTCAAACAAACTCTGGAATTTGGAAAAAGTTCCGGACTTAATACTGAAAAAGAGGAAAACCGAGCATGCAAAAAATAATGCAACTCTTATTGAAACGTTTGACAAATTTTCGAAATTTGTAGCAAAAATGATACCGAATGTAAGTTCCTTTTTCGTAATCGTGAATAAAATTCGAGAAAACATCGTTCTCTTTATCCAGCGAGTTTAGGGTGACTCGACGGTACCGTACTCCGCCATCATCGAATGATTGTCAGCTGTTTCTAGGTGTTTCACAAAAATAATTCTGTTTATCTTATCGAACTTCCTTGCAAGTGGAACTAACCGCATTCAGAAGCGCCAACGTCATTAAAATCGTAGTGTTGCTATCGACAAGTTATTGCAAATAAAAATGACCAGAACTTCTTCCAGACTTCATGAATTTGTTCGAAACTTGATATGAACAAGAAAACGATATTTTACCACAGTTCTAAGAAATTTTTAACCGGATTCTCTCATGGTGTACAAATGGCGTTAGAAAATGAGTCGTAGCGTTTTTATGCACGCACTGTACATTAAAAAAAATACAATGCCAAACAGAAGTATTTTCACTCTCGATTTTCTAGTTTTTTTCAATCAAAAAGTCGCTAGCTCATATTGATGTGTTCATGACAACTGCTACAATTCAGAAGCATATTTAGTTTTGAGAAAAAGTCTTGAAATTTTTGTGTGAAATATTCCTACAACTTCATTTTAGAGTCAATGGATTCTTAAGACGCAATATTCTCTCGCGTCGAGACAAAAAGGCCCAAAATGGTCTTAGGCCTGTAACTCCTTTCATTTTCATTTTCGTTAGGAAAAATTCCGGAGATGCACTTTAGACATCTTGAATATTCACATTTCCGAGTGACAACTTTTTTCGCTACCGTATAGCAATAATTGTCAGCATTTCTTCAAAACTGACCAAAACGATCCGTTATTAGGTTCAAAATGTTCAGCTCGATGAGAGCTACATTTTATCCCGTGAGACCTATTGCATTGGCCGAGACCTCTATCACCTAAAAATATCAATTTTCCGATTCTGTCAATTTTTGACGGAGAGTTACAGTAGTTCATGGTGACAATAGAGCATAGGTCTCACGGGATAAAATGTAGCTCTCATTGAGCGGAATATTTTGAACTCAATAACGGAGCGTTTTTATCAGTTTTGAAAAAATGCTGACAATTATTGGTATACGGTACTGCACCTAGAAAATTTTTGGACAGGCCTTGGGTACCTGAAAGAGTACCGATGAATTTTTTTTCAAAATTGGATATTTTGAAGAAAGTTACAGCCCTAAGACCGATTTGTCTCGACGCGAGAGAATAATGCGTCTTAATTAGGCAAAATTTGTTCTTAACGGTTTTGGATTAGTTTTTTGAAATGAAATTTGAAACAACCAAACGACTGATAGCGGAAATATTGTTGTATATTGGCAACAACCAACGTGGATATGTTTAGGTTCACTATTGTTAAAAACCCAAACGAAAAAATTGAACTCACTCGAGGTAGTCATACTTGCTTGGATGCATCGTCTTGGTAGGGCTGAAATTTTTAGATAACTACGAATTTCAATCACTTTTAAAAGTTTTTTCACATACAATTGCGACCCCAAAAAACAAAGTGATAATGAACATGAAGGCGTAGAAATTCACGTTTTTCCTCTCTGTGTCGTTGTGTCATGTTTCTCTGACAGACGTTTGTAAGTTCACAAAATTACTAGTAAATACTATGTGTTAACAGGCTGAAATTAAGTTGTCCTGTATCAAAATTTCACGTCAAACTCCACAAAAAAATCTGAGACATCGCTGACTTAAAAATAACTATCAGACAAGGTTTTGACACTATGCACAAAAATACTGCTCAACTCACTTTCTTTCTGCATCCATCTCCATAAGTCTCCCGATCATCCTCTGCCTAGCTGCGATTTCTTTCAACTTTGCTTTGTTTTCTCTGAAATTTGGGTTCATAAATACAAATTTCAATAGCGCGGTTTACCTTCTATATTTCAGAGCCTCCTCTGTGGATGCAGCATCATGAAAGAGACAATGTTCAAAATTGACTCTCGGTCGCTTCGTTGATGGTTCTCCTTCTTCTTTACTTTTCTGCTCTCCGTCTGATTCTCTCTTCTCTTTTATTGTGGCTCCGAAATCACAATTATCTGGAATGCGACTTATACGTCAAATAATTACATCAAAATATTGTCGTTTCCTAGATTCTTAAGGTTCAATTTTGTGATCCAAGAAAAATACTTCTAATTGTAGAAATTTATTTTAGTACCTGGAGTATTCAACTTGCTGGTAAGATCTTCTGCTTCCATAACTGATTTGAAACTGACAGAATGTGTGATGTTAAAGTACGAATCTGAAGATAAGAGCGTATATGTAAAAATTTCTCACTAAATGCTCAGAAAAGAAACAAATGACAAGTTAATGGTCTGATGGGTATAACATCTACCGCAAGAAGTGGAATAGGGTTGACGACAACTTTCGACTTTTGCAATATTTTTTTCATATTAAATGTTGTGTTATGCATAGTTGAAAAGTGTCCGTTTTCCAGACTTACCACAATGCATGATAGGTTGAAGAAATGAAGTCTGCCAATAAACAAGAGCCGCGTTGGCGTAGTTAAGATCAAAAAAACCCTGTACTCGGTGCATTTCGGCTTAGATTACACAAAGTGGCTTTGATACACCAATATATTAGTGTATCACGATAAGTTGTTTCCCATCAATGAATTACAGACACTCCATTGAGAAGTACTTGACGATTGGGCAGTATCTTTGTTATTGTTACTACAGGGGTGACCAATAAGTATTGGTCCGTCACTTTACGTCAAAACAGCAGCCACGTCACGCGTTGAAATTCAATTGTTTAAATTTTATTAGTTTCTCATAACCTTTAAGTATATTCCGTCAAGATTTCATCTTGATATTTCCACTTTAACGGGGGATGTGACACCATAACCATACCACCCTTCACTTTTCAAAAAGTCAAATGAGGGAGAGCACCTGCCGGAGATAGTTCAAGAGCTCGACGTTCTACGACGCTCTGCTCGGGAGCTATTGAAACTGTTTTGAACTCTTGATTCAGCTCATGTTAAACGAAAAAGTGAAATGTTGATCGCAGAAAAAACTTCAGCCCTGGTGAAAGCTGTCAAGAAGATGAGCCTACCAAATTTTGAGCGCAACATGCGGAAGCTCGCGCGGCTTTGCGGTGAGGCCGAAAATACTATGGGACAAATTTTCTTAGTGTAGCTCAATATCATATCGTACCGTATGCGTAAAATCACTTCTCTAACTCTCAAGAACAAAGAGCAGCAGTTGAACAAAGCAAAAGGGCCAATTCGCGGCACAGTGGTTGGAACGAACTTTTCACTGTGTTTTCGGACCAGATTTCTTCACTGCGGAAGCTAGAAAAGACAGGCAAAATAACAGAATCTCATCCAGGATTCTTCTACTACACATGCAAGTAAAAAATTAACAAAAAAATCTATCATCTAGCTTCTATCAAGGGTTTTGCTGGACTCACTGCGGGCAGCATTTTCGCGAATTTCATTTTTCGAGTTTCAGCCCGACTCAAAAGTGAATACTTTTCTCGTCAACTACAAACTAAAGGAGTCTAACGGATTGAGAAAATTGACGATAAATGTCTCGACTACATAATACTCGAAGTTGGAAACTCTGAAGGTGAAACTCCAGAAGTTATGAGCTGATTGAGACGTCAACTACCTGCGTGCTATCGTTGACTTGCACCCGAGGAGTTTTTACGCTGTCATCAAAGTCAGAAGCAATAGATTCAGAAATCATGAAACAAATTGTGTTTCTATATTGTTTTAATTCATTGTGACAAAAATTAGTCACATTTAATGAACTCTGCGCCACGTGGCAGCTGTTTTACTACGGACCAATACTTATTGGTCACCCTGTACATACCTTGGGAAAAACACACTTTGAGAAATATTGACTAAATTAAATTTGGCTACTACCGATTATATCACGATCTCCGCTTACTGAAGGATGGGAAATCAAGAGATAAAATTTTTACGATCTGGAAATGTTGACTCTTCATGATACCTCAAATACTTCTTTGAAATATGTACAGAAAAAAGAAAAATCTGACTAAGTCTACAAAACTGATGTGACAAAAATTCCAATTGAATGGATTAACTGAGCATGACAACTGTTCTCTACTGGAATTGTTGCTAAATAGTGTCAAGTCGGTTACGTGAATGAGAATGGGTAACATTTTATGACACCACAGAACTGGGACACCAGACCACCATTGACGATTACTACAAGTACCTGGGCCATATCAGAGCGGTGTCTTTTTCGAAATCAGTACTTAGGTGACAATTATACACTGCTGTGTCATTCTTACGCATATGACACAGCCATTTTTTTGTAGTTGGACTTATAGTACTTTGCGTGCAACTGAACGCGGATACTGTTTTTTAATGAAATTTTAAATTTATAAGAATGGAATATGGAAACGTAGGAAAATGCGAACCTTTGAAAAAATGGTGCGTATTGATATTCATTCTAAATTTTTATTCGAAACACTTTCTTGACTTTAGAGTCATGTCATGTCAAAACGCGATGCTTTTTCAAATCAGTCATGCAGTGAGGAACAAAGCTTCTGAAATTTGGATGAATTCTGAGAAAAACTTGCCTGCACAGTCAACGATGGTTTTGAGAAATATTTTTGAATGAAAACATTTTCTTAGAGGATGTAGGAACTTCATTGATTTTCAAAGTATACTAAAACACGAGTGAGGGAACTGCATCATCTGACTTCGAGTCTGTCGCATAGCAACCAGAATCATTGCTTGGATTCTAAACAACAAGCTAAGTTGAAATACGCTATCAAAATGGGGTACCTCAGAAATACTCAAAAGTTGAACTTCTGAGTAGGAGAATTTGAGAAAGCAAATGAAAACAATTTTCTGCGTCCAGTTGACTTGGCTACATTCCGAAACCATGGTTGGGAACCATATTTTTTTGAAAAATGTATGAACTTCATCATATCTACAAGTTTACTCTTTTTTCGAGGAATTTTTGCGGAATGATAGTGAACTTTTTCAAAATTGAAGCAAAAACATCGTTAAGTCGGAACATTTTCAGTTAAATTCAGCAATAATCTGTCTTTGTTCGACATTTATGTGTCAAATAATCACATTCATCTTTTTTTTCAACTGAAACTGAATGAGAGTAATGAATTGATGAGGAAAAAACGTTTGGAGATAGAACTGACCACAGGTCAAACGAGTGAGATAATGTTGTCGCTTATCTGAGAGCGGAGTCAAAACAAGGTTTGCGCGCGCTTTGTAGTTCAGTTTTTTTTCAACGTGTGTCAACTCATAACTTTAGTTGTCAGTAACGCGCTCTGTTTTTTGCTAAGACGCTTTTTTCCATTCTTTCTTGTGAAGTCTAGTATAACCCTTCGTATACTTCACTTTACTTCATGTTCTTGAACTCTACCCATACTCACTGTCATCATTCCAGAAGCTAGCTTCTAGTACTCTCAACTGGGAACCAAAAGTGCTGTATCAAGCCACATCTAATCACCAGACTGATAAAAAATCGTATCAGTTTTGCGAACATGGATTCATTCTCAGCTCCAATGCAACCAAAGTAAGTGATTCTTTTTTATGATCGAATAACGTACTTTTTTCAGAGTCCCCAACTGCCCACTCTTATTGGAAGATCAACAGCAACCCGCTGTCGAACTCCAGTATGAGATTCTTGACAAGCTCAGCCGTCTTTCAAAGGCCTTCGGTCTTCTGTTGGTCGTCATGCTCTGCTTGAACGCTCTCACATACATGTCTCTCAGCAACTACATCCAGAATGAAATGGCGTACGACAACGACGAGTTGGAGACAATGCCAGAAATACCAGAAAGAGAACCGAACACCAAATTCCTTGAGTATCTGGAGTACAACGCAGAGTGAATTTACTTTTGTGAATCAACTTGACATCTTTTTCAGACACGGAAAACGTTACGACACAAGGGCCGAGAATCTCTTGAGAATCCAAGCCTACGAAGAGACGTCAAACAACATTGAGAACTGGAACGATGCTGACACACACGGTGACGTCACTTACGGCCACAACGACCTCTCCGACTGGACCGAAGAAGAATTCAGAAAGGTAGGCGAGATTATTATATCCCATTTGACAACAAAATTCAGTCACTTCTCCCACTATCATTCTACCAACGCCTCCACAAGGAAGCCGAGTTCATTCAGCCGATCCCAGAATCCATGACCAAGACTCAAGGAGAAGGTGCCGGCCAGTACCCAGATTTCTTCGACTGGAGAGACAGAAACATGGTGACTCCAGTGAAAGCTCAAGGAAAGTGCGGAAGTTGCTGGGCATTTGCATCGACTGCAACAGTCGAAGCTGCCTGGGCCATTGCGAACAACGGAGAACACCGTAACCTCTCGGAACAGACGCTCCTTGACTGTGACTTTGCTGACAATGCATGTGATGGTGGAGACGAAGACAAGGCCTTCAGGTGAGAGCATATACTGTTCATAGAATATGAAGTGGTTACAGATACATTCACCGCAATGGACTTGCCTACGCCGCTGACCTTCCGTACGTCGCCCACCGTCAGAACTCGTGCAGTGTCAACAGCCACTGGAACACGACCAGAATCAACGTGGCTTACTTCATTCATCCAGATGAGGAGTCCATCATTCACTGGCTTGTCAACTTTGGCCCAGTCAACATTGGTATGTCTGTCATCCAACCGATGCGTGCCTACAAGGGTGGTGTCTTTAAACCAAGCAAGGAAGCCTGTAAAAATGAGGTGAGTCTGTCAACATTCTCTATCAACACAATATAAACTGACAAGGAAACTATAACCGTTATAAATTGAATTCTGAAAAAATGTCTGAAAAAGCTTGATTGAGAATTTTATTCGACAAATTCAGGTGATCGGACTCCACGCTCTGCTCATCACAGGATACGGAACCTCAGAAGACGGTGAGAAGTACTGGATTGTGAAGAACAGTTGGGGAAACACGTGGGGTGTTGAACACGGTTACATCTACTTCCAACGTGGTGTCAACGCTTGTGGAATCGAGGAAGAACCAATTGGAATTCTTGCCTAATCTGCCTCCTGTTTTCTCTCTCCCCCTCCCTCATAATATCAATTTGTTGATTTTAATTGATGAACCAATAAAGCCTCAGAATGAACTCTGTTCTTGATAGCAATGAAGACTCTTTTTCTTCTGTTCACGCTGGGAATTTTCAGAAAACTTTTCCAAAACGTCGAAATTCGGTGGGACTGCATTGATGATGATCGAAAACATATATTTTTTCTGATTATTTTCCAATTACCCGGTCACAGAAAAGACTTTATTCTAAAACAAACAATACAAAGACATGGAAAACATTAAATAAAATACTACAGACATATGAATACTTGGAGACCGGAATAGATATTGATTACTGTGGAAAAAGACGAGCTTAAACGTTACACGTATCGCAGCTCTTCGGAATTCGGAAAGCATTGTTCAGTTTGAATACAGAGAGCAATAAAGGCATTACATTCGGTCAGTGCAGTCGTTCTGTCAATATGTACAAACAGCTGGCAATAGCGGATAGCGGTTATCTACTTGATCTTTTGATTATTATGATGAACTGGAGACCCGTGTTGAATTAGTGTTAAAGGTTTCTAAACTAGGACACATTGCATGGTATCTACAAGAGGTATCATTGTTGTTTTGCCCGAGACAAAGTTACTTCACCGAGAGTGGAGGTCGTGAAGACTTGTTCAAAAAGTGCAGGTCATCCCTACTGAACATGTCCTTGACGTTGATCGTTTCTTTACGTGACTTTCCATCCAGGTTCATATTTGGTTCTGTAAGAAGTGACGTCATAATTGTTGTTTCAAACAAACTCACTTGAGCTTGACGCCAGATTATCGACACTGCGTGAAGTTTTTGGGATCATGTTCTCAATATCGTTGAAGTCCAAATACTCCTATAATCTTATCAAAGTGATGTCGCACAACTTATATCTGTTGCACTTTTAGGACGGGAGATTAATACCACCACGCTTACCTTGTGCTTCGGCAATGGAGAGTTCTCAAAGTCAAAGTACGCCGATCGATGAGAAAACGCAGTTGAAAATTTTTTTCTTGTGTCAAACATTTGGGAAACTGAAGTATGACCTGGTCATGATATTATCATTCTTCTCACGTTTCCTGGTAGTTATAGTGTCCACAATGTTGCTCTCCTTGTCGATAGAGTTGGATTGAACTGTGTAAATTGGGTTTTGTATCTTTGGCCGGATTCCTAAAAATATCGTTGGGTGGTTCACATCGTAAAACTTCTTATCGTTAGTTTTTATCAAACTTTGTCGCCTATATGGTTTCGATAAGTCAAAAAACGCTGTTATCACTCTACTTTTTGATATCCCCATTAATGACAGAGCCAAAGCTCATGGCTGAACCTTAGGTAAATACGAAGTGATATGTGTGCGTCCAAAGTGTTTGATCACCCGGTCAGCCATCGTGCCAAAAGCCCTTTTGACTCACTTTCCGCATTCGAAGTTGTGATCTGGCAGGAAGATGCCGGACTCGGTTGAGTTTTCTTGTGACGACACTGGAAGAAGAGGAAGATTAGGACAAGGAACAGAACGGCGAGAAGTCCTGCGGACGTTGCCAGTCCTATCAGCACCCAGGTCGGCATACCGATCTGAACATGATAATTTGTTTGAATACAATGGTATGAAAAATCATGAGATATTCAATGTACGTTGTAAAATCGGAAAACTTCACTGTTTCACTTTTTTTCACGCTAAAATTTGTTTACAGGATACACTCAAGTCATAAATATAGTAGGAGAGTATACAAATGAACTTTACTAGAGAGAATAAGTTCGAACTACTCTTCTCCTAGAGATTTGAACGTTTGAAAATTTCTGGCTCTCGGAATGATCAGAATGTGCTTCAAAAACGCAACATGTGAACTCGTGAAACTTGATGTGTTTGTTTAATAGCCGAATCCAACTTTCAAAAGTGGCAGGCAATTTGTGATCTACTTGGTCGAATACGGGAAATGGGTAGCATGCGGGAAAGTGGTGCCAGCGGGCCGACTGATCGCTATGATTCCTGTACCGCATAATCATTTGGCTAAGGTGTCTCAAGTGTTTGTTTATATAGCTACTAAATGATGAATACACGAAGAGAAAAAAGGAAATGGAAAAGTTCTCAAGTCAAAATAGTGACCACCTGTCGTGGAAGTACGTGTTCGCCAGATGTCTGTGGACGATTCCATTAACTTTCCTTCTAACACTCTCCCTATTCAACTTTCTCATAACTTTCTAACTGATGGCATAGTAAGATTAGAAAATCGAGATGTTTGTTGTTCTTCTAGATCTGACCCGTAGATATGACATTTTTTCCATTGTATAGGTGCTGGAACAAAAACCTACCAGAGTCTTCTGCATTTTTGTGCACCGGCAGGAATAATAGAAAGCTGAAATAGTCCGGAATACAAGAGAAATAGTGCGACCTTCAAGATGAACAGTGAGAATGTCGGACTGGAATCATTGAAAATCTCACTCAAAATTGTTAGAATGAAAATGTAAACATTTTGTAATTTTTCAATAAATTAAAGTGTTTTGAAATTTGAATCAAGTTTACTTTCTTTGAAACTTTGTTACTAAAAACTGAAGAACAAAAAAAATTGAAAATTAGTATGAAGAAAACTGATACACCTTTCTGAAAATTCTGATTCGTTCTTGAATGAAAAGAAAATAAAATTATGTCTACACATACGTAATTATCAAAGTGAAAAAATGAATTTCAAAAAAATAGTTGTGAAAATTTTCACGGAACAAAATGATTTCTACATTCGCTAAAAATAATAATCAAAGGAACAGAACAACCGCTAACAGTAGAAAAATGAAAAGTGAGATGAGAAGAACCGACACCTTATTTTTCAGCATTAACCCAGATTGCGGATGGTTATTGGTTGTGATAAGCCAGGATTTGAAAGTGGCTACAGTGATAGTGTTCAAGGGTTAGGTGCATCCATCCAGTGTAAAGTTGTAAGTCAAAATGGGAAGCCATTAAGAGGGGATGGGTCGTATCAACCTGTTCGATATTTCTAAATTTACTGGTTTGTCTTTTTCTGTTCGTTCGTGATGAACAACACTGGGTGTAGGTTGGTATCAACCCCATCAACTTTACTTCCTTTTCTGTTACAACTTGTAGTTATGAGTGATGTGTAGGAGGAAAGAGGGGGAGGAGGTGAAAGAATCATTCAATCAGTCACAATTTAATGCTTCCTTGTTTTATTTTTATTATTTTTGACGTTTTAATGATTGACGGGTGGAGTAATGGTGTGGCAAGGCTGTCAAGTCAAGACGTGAAAGGCGTTACCACTCACTCACCCGGAGGCTGTGCATCTGCGTCAAGTGTGATTGCAATAAGATCTAGGAAGCGAGCAATTTACAGTGTTGGCGATCAAAATGGCGACACCGGGTGAGTCTGCTGCCGCAGCGGCGGACGCAGCGCAGAGCAGAGCGGCGCGTTAAAGGTCTTCCGGAAACCGCGGCTCAAACGCAAAACAAACTTACTTATTAATGCGTTTAAGCTGGGTCCAATCAAAGTTATATGCGCGAGTTGTTAAAAAACATTTCACGGTTACAGTATGAAGAAGTTTAAATAAGTACCTATTAAGACGGGCGGGTAACTGCCTCACCTAAAAGTGCGTATAAGACGAAAACAACAAGGGTAAGAACAATAATCCTTTGTTAGTGAATTGAGAAGTGACTAATGGATTTTAGTGAATACAAAAATTGGTTCCAAGTCAGATAGCCGCAAGTGAAACCCTCATCCTCAGGTGTTCAAGTCAAATTTCAAAACGGGTTTTGGCGGGAAAAAGAAAGGTGAAGAGGGTGTGAGACGCTGAGACACACCATCAGTCTCATGCCTCAGGTGATAGGCAAACAAAAACACTGTTAGTTTCTCCATATAATAGCAGTTGATCAATCTTGAACTTCCTCCTTCGACCACACTTCATGGGACTGTCATTGTTTTGATGAATCGTCTGCCAACTTCGCATACTTCGTACAGTTAGTATCAGTGCAACACCAAAGGTTGATTAAGATGGGATCAAGAACGGAAAATGGCCAATCTGATCGTAGTGATATGGCCAAGGTTAAAAGAGTGAATGAGTCTGTCGGGTTGCAGACAAAGCTGCTAAACCATAATTCTCTGCTCGTTCGGGTCGCAAAAACGGGAAGAAAGAACACAAACATATGTATGAGGCTTTCAGATGTTGACCTGCTTCAAAACAATATACATTATTAATAATCTCATTGGGAAATTTGAAGGTACTAGCTGTTTGTTAGAGATGTCATTACAATTTGACGAACTCGTTTATGTATGCGTCATTTTCGAATAAGTTTTCGTAAGACATGAAGTAGAGTTTTTGAAATCAGTGGTCAGTTATTACTGTTTCCGGAACAAAAACAGTTTAGATTCACCTGATGAGATTACATAGCTTGAAGTGAAAAACAATAAAATAATGAAAGTACAGATACAACACTATGAGGCCTCGTGACGTTTTTATGCGTTTATGTCCAATGTGATTTGAATTCGACGATTTATATCATAATTTTTGATGACTGCAATTATCTCGGTTTATTTTTGGACGTTCTTCTTGTTGAGATTATGCTCTGAAGACTTATTTAAGCGTGAAGTATGAAATGCCGATTATCTCAAATTTTTGAAATCTATAACTCAACCGCCAGAGTTTTAAAAGTTACGAGGTTTTTGGGCAAATACAAGGTTTCGAATTAGTCGTAGGTGGCGGAAGGTGTTATTGTGCATCGTTTGTTAGATTCGTGTGAATGACAGATCTTCTCAGTGACCACGGGTTTAGCACAAAATATTTATTGAGTCCAACATTTTGGCGTCATGCCATCATCAGGGACAGTAAGTTAAATATTTCATGCTAAACCCGTGGTCACTGAGACGATCTGTCATTCACACGAAATACAAGATTGATTAACCAACTTTTTCAATAATAACTTTATTCATTGAGAATGAGTTCATAAGCTTCATGACGACCAGCAATAGCCGCCACGAGCACAGAATAATGGGATTGGGAACCGTAGGAGAACCTTTTAAAAAGCTGCTCCGGTCAGGACAGTTGTGCGATTTTTTGCAAAAAAAAATACGTTGGATAACATTGTCAAATTACCAGAAGGAGAAGAACTGAATATGAGTGTTAGTGGTGATAGAAAAAAAATACGTCACATAAGTCATATCATTTTCGGATGATGAGAGAAATGTCAAGGCACAATTGAAAACATGTGAGACTATAGAGAGTGTTAACTGAGTATTGGGACATGGCAAGTTGAATCATGTCGCTATTTGTCCAAGTCACTCTGACCAGCGATTATCACGGGGTACGGGGCAAATATGGTCAACTCAATTGTGTATGGCGAGTCAAAAAATGGTGAGGGAACAGTTTGCACGACCTACATACACTTTCATTACGTAAGACATTGGCAACTCGATCATCTACGTCCTCTTTGACATTTCGGAGGGCGAGTGGATTTTTGTTTAGATTGGAAGAAAAGACAAACTATGAAGTTCGACGTTGCGGCGATCAGCTGTTTCAGGGAGGTACAGAGTTCGGAAAAGTCAAGTGAAACTGTTTGCGAAATGAAAACTGGAATGAACCCAATGAGAAATGACTCGACTTCATTGGTTACTCACTGTCACTCAGAACGAATAAACAGTGTGGGAGGCACTGTCACTCATGGGTTTTTTGCCGTGGCAGAAACATCTCAATTAATCAGTCGCACTATTCCGACCCAACGCAGTAAAGTCGAGAGCGCGCTGATTTAACCATGTTAATGGGCGCTTGAAAGCCTGTGTGGCATTACAATTTTGACGACTTTCAAATCTTTTTATGATTTGTCACAATGTTACGTGGGTACTTTTTCTAATACGATTACATTCTTCAAAAGTTTGAGTAGTAGAAGAAAGAGAAAAGGGAATAGAAGGTAGGAGAGAGAGAGAAAGAGAGAGAGAGAGAGAGAAAGAGAGAGAGAGAGAGAGAGAGAGAGAGAGAGAGAGAGAGAGAGAGAGAGAGAAAGAGAGAGAGAGAGAGAGAGAGAGAGAGAGAGAAAGAGAGAGAGAAAAAAGTATCTTAGAATAAAAAAGGCAAATATCTCCGAGGCACATATATCGCTAGAAGCATGGCCGTTTTCAAACGCGCTCTAATCTCAATTTTGCAGAATGAGTACGGTAGGGTCGGGACTCTCACAACGAACAGTTAGATCTTTGTGGATTCTAATCATCATTCTTACTCTCAATCCATTTTGAAATGAAAGGCTCATTACCTAAATCGTTCTTGTAATTCAAGGCGAATTTGTTACGGTACTAAGTACCCGATTTACGGAGGCCAGACTTTTTTACAGATAGAGGAAGCTATGTGCGAGGATAGACAGTGTGACCTATGTCACTCGTTTGCAGCTGGGTCAAACTGTCGAGCTGGGGTAAACTGACATTTGAGTAGTCAGTCATCACACCACATCTTCTAGTGAGAAAAGAAATTGACAGTTTTCAGCGGAAGACAGTCTCTGACAGAACATTATGATCTGGAGACAGAAAAAAGGGCGTGCACATCTGAAACGCTGAGGCTACAGGGAAACCAGGAATCTTAGAAGCTAACTGAATGCGTCAGGCAACTCGTTAAGCGACTGAATCATCAGGGAATCGCGTTATGCAAATGTTATACAACTTTTCACACTTAGCAGCCAACAACACGTCCCGGAATCAAATTCGAATCAAGACGTGAGACTGAATGAACAAAGAAACATGGAGACTAGACCAATGGCGAACGAAATCTTTCGTGCAAACTCAACGCATCCGATTGTTGTGTTTTAGGTTTTGCTTTCATGGAATCAAAAAAAAGAATGAAACGTTGAATCACGTGATCACTGGTATTGTCTTTAATTGAAAGAATTGGACGTTTTGTTAAATTCATGATTTGTTTGAAGAAACAATTCCGTGATTCTTCAAACATTTTCTAAAAATGTTGCTCGAAAAAAGTATTTTTGGATCATCGAAACAACAATTTGCTCAGATTCAAAAGTCACATTAGTTATTAAAGTGTGAAAAGTTGCGTTTCATTTTATTTTTATCATGGAGTTCACGAATTTAGGAACTTTCCGTACATTAAAGTTAGAAAACCAATGAATAACAGATTATTAATAAACCACGTGCTGACAAGACTGAAAGTAAGAAATAGGAACGAGAACGAGATGTGTACAAGCTGAGTGTTCCTCATGGCTGCACAAAAAGTGCCGTTCAGATGATGGGTGACAGAGATAATGCATCATACCGGGATAAGCTTCTTTTCGAACTTAAAACCGTGAAACTGGATCGATGTTTGTATGTATAATTAAGACGAAATCTGATGAGAACTTTGATACCGCCATTGCGCAATTCACTCAGCTTAATGCGTTCCAGTTTTATTACCTATGCCTCTTCTCACGTTGCTTGATCTTACCTGTTTCCGCGATACGGATTTATTGTATCATTACGGACTGTAGCCAATAGAATTCTTATGACAGAAAATACACATAGCTTTCTCTACCTGTAAAAAAGTCTGGCCTCCGTAAATCGGTTACTTAGTACTTTAGCAGTTTCGCCTTGAAACACAAGAACGATTAAGTGATGCGCCTTTAATTTCAATGAACTGTAAGTAAGAATAATAATTTAAATCCACAAAGATCTAACTTTTCGTTGTGAGAATTACCGTACTCATTCTGCAAAATTGAGATTAGAGCGCGTTTGAAAACGGCCATGCTTCTAGCGATATATGTGAAATATGATTCGGTTAGAGGGGATTCTTAGTTTTCTCGTTCCAGGTGTCTTTCCAGTTGTCTTCCCACTCATTCCAGTTGTCCATAAAAACACAAGTACATTCAACTTACCACATGATTGAAAAGCAGAAGAGTTGGCATTAGTTGTAGATGGGAAGAGTTGTGGCCGTACCGACCATCGACTGGGACCAAGCAGCTACAGGCGGTCAGTGTCTGCCAGCTGTCCAAACAACGTACATGCCTATTTTTCGCGCTCATCACAAAACACTGATCTTGACAATGACTGTATAATTATTCAGACAATGAGAGGGAAAATAAAAAGCAAACAGAACGTTC
The DNA here is from genome assembly GCA_963978915.1 of Caenorhabditis parvicauda. NCBI lineage: Eukaryota > Metazoa > Nematoda > Chromadorea > Rhabditida > Rhabditidae > Caenorhabditis > Caenorhabditis parvicauda. Next base: position 17,573,807 of record OZ022249.1, on the reverse strand, counting down.
TATTTGGATGCAGATCTGTTTTGGAATCTCATTATGGCAGTTTGGATGATTAAAAGTGCATGTGGTTTTGAAAATTACATCGTGATTTTTTTCTATGGAAAACAGTCACACAAGCAATCTTGTCAAGCTAATGAGAATTCATTTTTCAATATTTAGAAATTATGATTACTGCTGAATCATAGTGACTCACCGGAATCTTTAATTTTTATCTCAAAAGTAGAATATCTTTTCTATGTTTAAGTGGGATTGAGTTTTCAATTCATAATTTTTCACTGTCAAAATACTGCTGTTCAGCTCCCAAACGTGGCATTCTCATGGCCAACATGAATATAGTTAGCATGACTTGACCGGTCATACACGGCGTACAGTGGGACGTGATTGCAAGAGAGATGTGGCGTCATACTGAAATAGTCTGCCAGGCGTCACCACGAATGAACTAGAATCTGATGATTGACCTCGTAGACATAAAACGAAAGCATTGCCCCACTAGCAAATTGGCCTCTCACACAAAATCCATTCGTTTGTGAGTTATTGCTTCTCAACTTTGTTTGATCAGAGAGCAGTGAAACGTTATCAGCCAGCCCTGGTCATTCCCTCACGTTTGCCTTGATGTTGCCATTTCTATCTCCTGGTTTGATCAGTCAGCGTTTTACAAAGGACAATTAACTTGTTATCGGAGTATTGAAACTGAATGAAGTACCACCCTTTTATTAGAGTAACCTTCTTTTTATTCAACACCGCTAAACCTATTCCGTTTTCTGACCTCTCAACGTTTCAAGGTCAAATTTCTCTCAATCCCGAGAGTGTTCATTTCATTTTCTCTTTCACTTCTTTCCTTCTCTCTATTTCCTCTTTCTCTCTCATTTTATTTTGCTTCATGAGTCACGATCAATCATTTCACTTGTTTTTTCTCTTCAAATACTGAATGTTAATCAAATTTCTGCCTTATTTAAATAAGTTTTCCAGAAATATTGGAATTTAGTGGCTATACCAGTGACGAATAAGGTTTTGGTATGCAAAGTCGCTTGTGTAAGTGGATTATAACTACTGATGCAGAGAGTCCCTTTTGATGTTAGACATGGAAACGGAGAGATGGAGAGAAAACTACTAGCCGTCTCCGTGTACGTGTCACTATTCTCATCCTTGAACACATAAAGTGTTCGTTCAAAAGTTCTCTCTTCAAGTTTAACTTACACGAGTTCACATAAAACATTGAACTGTATTATCATCACTTTTTTTGAAAAATTATCTCCAAATCGATTCGAACTCCTAGGGAAACTTCATCATTCTCCCAAACCCATTTCACCCCACTTCATTCTTTTTTTTTCGAGTTGAGCAGTAAAAAGTTTGGTTCTTTTTGTGTTGCATTGGTACGGGAAACTTCTTTGTTTCTCATGGTGCGAATTAATTATTTATCATACTACCCTGGGTTCACTCTCTCCACTAGCACGCATTGTGCAGAAAAACCAACGTTTTTTTGATTCTTTGTAGTTCGGACAAACTAAAACTTTTCCGATGCAACAATGAAAGGGAAAAGTCTGAAAAGCAAACAATTCTCTCTGTAGACTACTTTTGTTCATTATACAATCAGCTTCATTTCACGTTTTTTTCCATGAGAAAATCGATGAAATGTCTAATGTTCCGTGTTTTGCACCCATTTCGGACAAACTTTGTGTTTTTGTTGTCTCTATGATGTGTCTGTTCACTCTCTTCCCTTTTCTCGTTCTTCTCCAACTGCCTCCTCCTTTTTCGTTGCAAACGTTTACATCAACCAGGTGTGTTGAGAATTTTCTCTTACGGAATGCCACACACTGAGGAAATGTCGATCCGCACCGACTCCATCAATTCGCAGCTTCATACGGTGAGTTTAACAAATTTAATTTCAGTGATATTTGAGTTTTCAGGGTGAGAAAGTTGATGTGGATGTGTTTGCCCGACTGCTCTGGCTCAACCAGTGCTATGAAGCCATGCCATCTAGCTCAAAAATGGTGGTTTTTGATATGGAGCTTCTCATGCACAAAGCCTTCAATGGACTTCTGGCACAAAGTAAGGATTCGAGTTCTAAACTTTCAAATATATGTTTTTAGGTACTCGGCACGTACTTCTATCAGACTCCCAGCAGAACAGCTCTCTCAATGGGATTCTCAGCGTGACGGACTTTATCAGAGTTATGTTGAAACTCTACAGAGAGAAAAAAACGCTTGGAGACGGTCTCGATCTCAATCTTATTGTTCATGAGTCGGTCGGAAAAATGACTATTAGACAATATCGAGGTATTTTTCTCACCCTATTTCCATTTTTATACTCTTTTTCGGATATTCTCGCACAAGAAGGAACTCTTAAAGAGCTTGTTCAAGTCACGGCCAACGCAAGGTACAATTTTTTTGTATGGACTCCAATTATATAAATTATAGCCTGCTCGATGCTGCTTGCCTACTTGCCGAAAAAAAGATTCATCGTTTGCCAGTGATTGATGCTGAAGATGGCTCGCCGTTGTTCATCTTGACTCACAAGAGAATTCTCAAGTTTTTGTGGTTGTTTGTAAGTTTTTCTCATAAAAACAGAACTCTTCACAATAAATATGAGAACGTCGAGAGCTCAAAACAAGTTCAGGCGCAGCACTTAACCCCAGTGGATTACCTTCGCAAAAGTGCAAAGCAACTGGGAGTTGGAACATTTAGTGGAATCCGGGTGGTAAAATTTAACAGAGAACATGACCACATTTCATTTCTCAGGTGTTCCCTGACACGCCACTAGTTGACTGCCTCGACATCCTGCTCAACAAGGGTGTTTCCGGACTACCAGTTGTTGAGAGGGACAACTTCAAGTGAGAACATTACGGAAAGAAAGCAAGTTATTTTGTTATAGAGTGGTCGATATGTACTCACGCTTCGATGCAGTTGGAATCGCATTGGAGTCACAGTTGGACATAACTGTTGAAAAAGCTCTAGAATACAAGAAGATGGGACCTGTAAGCCATATATTGCATCACTTGAAACACGCAATATTTAGAACGACGAAAAAGTTGTCTCCATCCGTGACAATGAAAGCTTTTGGAAGACGATCAACACATTAGTAGAGCACAATGTGCACAGACTCTGTGCAGTGAACGAGCAGGGGGGTATTGAGGTATTTTTTCTCAATTTGACGCTATATCTTTGTGCTCTATAATCCCATAGACCAAAAAATGCCATAAATTTATTCGCGGAAACCAATAAACAAGGAAAATTGCAGGGAATTATCTCGCTCTCCGATGTCATGAACTTTTTGGTCGTAAGACCAGGAGCTGAATTGAGAAAACAGAAAGCTCCGAAACGTCACTGGCATAGACAGCACACTGGAGACTTGAACGACAAGGTGAGAAAAAATGATTAATGTTCCGAATTCAATTTGACAGGAGCTGAAGGATATTCTCGACTCAAACACAAAAACTTTCGAGTCTGAACACCACATGAACTAATCTATTTTTGTTTTTTAGGAATTGAACGTTTTTCATTTTATGTGTGATAATTATAACATTTGTGATGAAATAAATTGGACTATTTTGATGGCATCGCTTTCCATTTGAGATAATTTTCCGTTGCCGGATCGCCTTCGACTAAGTTGAACCTCCATTTGAAGAATTGTACAATTCTGCCCGTGGAAAAAGTGTTCTCTCTGAATTGAGTGTTTGTTGATCTTTCATCTAAAGTGCTCACCCGAATGTGGCAGCGTCAACGTCTCTCAAGAAAGAACGCCCACGAGTCCAAGGTTTCCGACCTTCCTCTACGATGTCGACGATTCTTTTATTGAAGTCGTAGAAAAGTAAGAAATGAGATCCATAGAATGTGGATGGAGCATCGACCTAAAAGGTTACTACGCAAGGGTTAGAAATAAATTTACCATGATACATCTGAAAACTAAGTAGGACGGTACGTTCACTATTTCCGATGCGGGTGGTCCATCGCGTAGAATCTTGAGTTGGTTTTTTAATCACCCTAGAAATCTAGAAATTTACCTGAGTACTATAATTCGAAAAATCGGTCTCTCCATATTGCTGTCGTATGAATCGCCGTGTGTCGTCGTTGGCACAATCAAAAACGAACATGGCACGTGAAAAAACGTCGATCCACACGCCTGGACGTATGTCCCACCAGCGATAATGACGACGTGGTGCTCCTGAAGTGGTTTCTAGAACATGTTACAAGATGATCTCACCATGAGATGTCTGTACAGGCAAGGCGATTCGTTTCAGAAACAATTCTCCTTGGAATTCTTGTGTTTCTTCTATCAGAGCAACTGTGTGGTCGGCACAGTACACAATCAATCTGAAGTGGTCTCTTCTAAAATGAACCACAAGACTCACTTGAAGATTCTTTTCATTCTACTTCCGTGGAAGTCATTTGACCCATCCAACCAGCAACAACGGAACATAAGAACAGGAGGTCGATTCATGAATTCTCTCTGAACAAATGTAATTTTTGTAATTTTATGAGTTTAGAAACCTGATCTGGCATTTTTGGTATATTTCTCGGTGCCCGATTTCTTCTCGCCAACCACGGGTCTTCTGGCATCTCCTCTTCGTCATTAACCTTGATTCCATGTTCTTCAAGATAGTTCTGAAGTGTAAATGCCAATTGTTTTCATAAATACAAACTCTGGTGAAGGAATCACAACTAGTTATGTGGTAGGTGGTCTCGAAAAGGTTAATATCGTTGCCAATATTGAAATCACTCCAGTGCACGTATGGGTTCCCAATTCTATGGTTTGACGGTACTTTTTGACGACGTAGTAAACGTCCCTGAAAAATGCATTACATTCTAAGTTCACTGATGAAATCAACCTGAACGAATCCGCTGTTTTCAACAAAAGGCTCTGTGAGAGAGATGGTATCATCTTTCAGATGATATCGTATTTTGAACCTTCTGATGTTATGTAGATCACCTTCAATTCCATCCTGTTCAGTCCACGCGTCGAACAGCAAGATCGCCGAATCACATTCTTCCGCTTGATGTAACAGCGGGCCAGCACTACGGATAGAAGAATATTACAACAAGAGTGGAGTGACTAACTTGCATTTATAAGGCAGACTAGGTTGTCTGGGGTAGTTTTTTACTAGCTCATCTTCTTTAACAAAACATTCACCGCCCTTGTAGAACAGACGGTGTCGACGTTGAGGCTAAAAGTGATGTGAAAATAAGTGAATGGATTAACCTACATCTGGGTCGCTCCCAAAAGTCTCCAGAAGCTCCTCAGTAGAAGTTTCAGTTTCTTCGCCGAGAGACATGCAACAAAACTAAAAGCGAAGGAGGTATGTCGTTTCTCTTGCTAAATTGTTGTCGCTCCATTGAATCCAGATTCCGGTATTTTACATGTCAACCAACGCAGTATAATGTAGAGCTCTTTTTTTCGGAACTCGGATATTTGAGAAATAAGTCAAATTCACTTAAAAATTTTCTTTGAAATAATCCAATAGAAGATTGAAAATTTTATTGTTTGAAATATTAGATAAGTGATGCCAACGCAGAACGTTTAATTTTGCCACTGACAGTTTTTGGAAGTTCCTTCATGACTTTGACGCCTCCTCGAAGATGTTTCTCAACACGAAAAGATTCTGAAAATTTTAAAATAATCATTAAAGACTTTCCGAGAAAACCTCGAACTGATTTTATGACAGAATCAGTTACATCTGCAACATTCACGCCATCTCTCAGAACCAAGAATGCTTTCGGCACTTCACCATACACCTCGTTCACAATTCCTACGACAACACACTCTACTACATCGGAATTCTTCAGAATATTCTGCTCCTGGAAAATAAATGTGAATTATTGGAGTTAACAACGATCTTACAATTTCTTCCGGAGAAACTTGGAATCCACTGACTTTGATCAAGTTCTTGACTCGACCCACAATATAGAAGTAATCGTTTTCGTCTTTGGTGGCCAAGTCTCCTGAAATATTAAATTTTGTAAAATGAGCTGAACTTTTCTCGCCTGTATGAAGAAATCCATTTTCATCACATAGCTGGTCTCCATTTTTGTATTGCTTCATGATCGCATCAGACTTTAGCCAGAGTTCACCTGTCTTGCTTTCTTTGCCTTCTTCCAAAACGATCTGTTATGAAACAAATGAGAGGTTCAAGATTTTGTGGAACCTTAGCTTCATAGTGCGGAATGAGTTTTCCACAACTGCCAAGAGCTTCGTTTGGTATGGGCGAGATGTGGCTGAGAACCACTAACTCAGTCATTCCATATCCTTGTAAGAAGTTTTCCACGTGCGGGAATCGAGACAGAAAATGCTCGCAATCTTCTTTCGATAAAGCGCCAGCTCCACATAAAACCGTTCTCAGACTAGAAAATCTAGAGAGGTCGGAGAAACTAGAGAGAACTTTGGCTACGGGCGGTATGATATTGATTATTTCTATCTGAATGGAAACTTCTAAAATGAAAAAATGAAAAGACCAACGTCAAACTTGTCGACCATGTCAAGAAGCTTCACAGGATGAAAAGAATCCATGATGTACGTTGTGCAACCATTCATCAAGCAGAAAAGTAAGGCCCAGAAACCTGATGCATGATAGAATGGTAGAAAAGCTAACGTTCTGCCATCTGTTGTAAGTAATAATTTGTCGAATACCGCTCTGAACAATATTTTAATAACGAAAAATGATTTCATACTCTTTCAAAGAATATGTCGCTGCCAGGAAATTTCTGTGGGTAAGTTCACAACATTTTGGAGTACCAGTGGTTCCACTTGAAAAAGGATTCAGAACAACATCGTCGATACAATATTCTGATGGCAAGTTGAGCTCAGATGAACGGTCCACAGACAAGTCAAAGAAATCTGGAACTCGAAGAACATCGACATCAGTTTCAGGAAGGGATGTGACACAGTGATTAGTGATGATCAGTTTTGGTTCACATTCCTTCATGAATGAAGATATTTCTTCTGAAATTACTCGTTTAACGAAATCCCCATAAGTGGCTACCTTTAGTGGAGTCCGGACTGATAGGCGAACAAACTACTTTCAGAACTGATGCTGCTACAAAACATACTGGGAACATAGGTCCATTTGGAAGTATGAGTAAAATGATACTTCCTGGAAGAAAGTTCTAAAATAACCTTAGTAGCTCATCAAACCAGGTTCCAAATTTTTCTCTGACAACTTAGAAGCAAAACTATGACAAGCTTCAGAGAATTGCGAATATGTAACATCTACGTCTTCGTAAACCTAAAATCACGTTTTTCCTGAATAGATTTTATTCCATACCATTGCTATATTGTTCGGCTTCTCGACACAGTTTTTTAGAATAAGGTCGTGAATTGGAACATATGGGTAGTACGTCATTTTGTGAATAGAGAACAAAACAATTCGCGAATATTGTCATCTCTAGTTGGCTCTAATCGTAGAAACAAATTGGCTATTGTTATCGAGAATGAAATTCTATATATTTCTCAAACAATTTGCAGCGTTTCTTTGCGACACAATGTATTTGCACCAATAAGCTGAGAAACCTTCGATTAGAATGAAAAACTATTAAAAGAAAATGTATCAAATAATCAAACATGAAGACTGTTTTTCTCACAGTTTTTCTAACGGTATTTGGCGTTGTTCATGGGTATGTTCTTGTCATGGTCATAACAAGAATAACATTTGCAGGAATAAATTTTTATAACAGCTTGTGACTGTGAGACAAAATTCCGGATATTGCGGTGTAACGCGTCAAAAATATCGATTCTGGATAAAAATACTTTCATCTGTAGATGTCAAATCACAGACAACAATTAGTCTGCTGGTACGTGTTTTTTGTCATAAGTCCTTCACAACATTTTCGGAATTTCAAACTCTGTCGATATTAGTCATTCCTGGCAGACAGTGAGCTTCAATCAGTAATAGTTCTCATTGTTGAATTTCAATGCAATAAAATTGATATATTATTTGCTGATCTATGTTCCTAACTGAGAAAAGTATAAAAGAATTTTCTGATTGTTGACAAAGGCGAAATGAAAAGTTTTCTGACAGTCGTTGTCGCGTTATTAGGCATTTCTCATGGGTATGTCATTCATGGTTCTCAAATTAAAATATTTTCAGCTTGTCTCCAGTTAACGTCACAGTATCACGTAGAAGTTTACAAGAGACTGATGCTTCATATTGTCTGAAAAAAGACGTGACTGCGCAGCAAAGAGAAGAAAATCTACATAATGTGGAATATCCTCTTGGAGATGCTGTTTTTCCTAGTTCCGTTTTCCAGAAACAATTTTTTGCATGCGCGTTTTTCAGTGAACTACAATCTGGAGTTGAAAATTACTCCGTACGACTTGAAACAAAATAAAGCTGACGGAAAGTTCCATGGTATCTTGACGATTTCACTGAACGTTACCAAAGACACCGATGAAATTCTTCTAACTATCGGAAAGAAATTAACTATTAACAGCGTTTATCTTGATCACCAGGTGACAACGTTTGATCCTTCGATTTATTGAATGTTTTTCAGAAGACTGGAACTAATGAAAAGCAAGAATTGGAGCTGATCAGCGGAAAAGATATCTACAAGATCAAAGCACATTTGAAAGTAGGCGGTGACTATGCTCTACATGTATTTCTGAGTAGTTTCTTTTTGACATTTTCTTCAGTTTTCTTACTCTGGTGAAGTTTCATACGAAGAAGATGAACCGATTGGAATTTTCTATGGGAACAAGTGAAGTTTCAAGAAATACATATTAGCTCACAACATTTTCAGACAACAATCATCCATAGTTACAATGAACGAGCCGTACGGACTGCGGGAGATAATGCCTTCCTTCGATGCTCCGGTATATAAAGCGGTCTGGGACGTGATGATTGAACATCCAAGCAACACCAAAGCTCTGTCAAACAATGAACCTATCAGTGAAACAAAGTAGGTGAAAACAGAGTTCAGTTGGAGAAAAAAAACCTTCAGAACATTGGATGGGAAAACTATAACGAAGTTCAAGTCGTCACCCAAGATGTCGTCTTACCTTTTCGCTATCGCCGTTCTCCCAGACTCTTTCCAACAAAAGACTGTTCTCACTGAACGGGGAATAAAGGTTTCATAGGGAACTGAAAAAAATTAACATAACAGTGTAGGTGACAGCGTACGCTGACCAGAGCTCGAAGAACTTGGAAGATAGCGCTAAGAAAACTGCGCAGACAATAGACTTTTTAGAAGAATATACTGGTATCAACTATCCTATGGAGAAACTTGGTGAGCAATTAACTTCTAACTTGTCATTGGGAAGTAGATTTCTATGTTCCCCATCAGAATAATTTTGCATAAAGATTTGCTTAAGTTTCATTAACTTTCCAACTGAAAAAAAATTGAGAAAAAGTTTAAAAGTGGTTTTTCAAAAACCAAATGAAAATGACTGCTCAAGACAAAAACGATATCAAATTGAGTAGTAAGTTGAAAATAAAAACGTTTTCGCAAGAGTTTTCGACATCAGCAAGAGTTTTATCAATATTTTGTCGCCCACATATACCGCTAGAAGCATGGCCGTTTTCAAACGCGCTCTAATATCAATTTTGCAGAATGAGTACGGTAACTCTCACAACGAAGAGTTAGATCTTTGTGGATTTTAATTATTATTCTTACTTACACTTCATTGAAATTAAAGGCGCATCACTTAATCGTTCTTGTGTTTCAAGGCGAAACTGCTACAGTACTAAGTAACCGATTTACGGAGGCCAGATTTTTTTACAGGTAGAGGAAGCTATGTGTCGCCTCATCAGCACATCCAAACTGAATTGAACCATGTAATAATGAACATTTTCAGATTTGTACGGCTCAGAAATTTACTTTGGTGGTGCTATGGAAAATTATGGACTGATTGGCGCTAAATACGTAGATTACGCAAACGTGCATGAAACAACACATCAGGTCAGTTTCACCTCAGAAATCAATTATTTCATTCATTTTCAGTGGTTTGGTAACTTGGTTACATGCAAGTCATTCGCTAGTATTTGGTTGAACGAAGGACTGACTACATTCATGGAGACAAAACAAACTCATGTATTAGTTAATTGCAAAAACGCCTGAATTGTACTTCAGGCAGAGAAAAAAGATTTGCATTCATATCCGATTTCGAATGAACATCAAATGGAAAATTTATTCAACAAGTTTGAAATTTTCGACCAAGTTTTAATTTCCAAATACTTTTCAATACTGTATTTCAGGAAAACTATTTTTCATTCAACGAGAACGCTTACAAAGAGGTAGGGTCGTATTGAAATAATAAATCCACTTATGGATTCAGCCAAATCTAAAATTGATGATATTGGAAGAGGCCATTGGAGAGGAAAACATGAAAATCGGACTGAGAGTAAAATTTTGACTTCAGAACGTAATCATTTTAAGTTTTTACAGGCGTACCTTGCCAAATATCAAAACTCGAATGCTAACACATACGATTTCATTGATGTTTTTGTGGATGCATTGCGAGAAAAAATGAGTGAAGAAGAACAGATCAACGTACTGAACTATTTTCACACTCAGATTCTAGAGGTTTGCACGAATATCATACGTTTTCCTACGTTCAAGAAATTCAGGGTCATTTGTACACTCTGAAACATGAAGAAGGTGTGAGTATCACACTTGAAGAAACTGGGAACAAGAACTGCTTCGAAAAGTAAGTGAATCCAAGGTTCAGAATTTATTGATTGTTACAGAAGAGACAATGCAAAATATCCAATATTATTCGACTATCATGGTGAATCAGTACATTGGTTGAAGGAAGGCGAGAAGTTCCCACTCGACAGCAAAATCAAGCTGGGACCCAACCAATTATATCAGAACTCATAAATTTATTATTTGTATATTTATTTCTCTTGGAAATGAAATAAATATTTTTTCTGTTAATTTCTTAGTGTTCGAAAATGGGAAACTATGGATAACCACGGTTAGCGGGTTCTAGTTCCTGTATGAAAGATAAAAAAAAATCACTTTCAAATCGTCATAGTTCAAACTAAATGTGCTGAAATTTTTGAATTGTACAAATAAATTGACTGAATCTTTGCTAGTTATTTCTCATTTACAAGCATGAAATTAAAGATGAAAATTCAACAGCGATGTCAAAAAATTAAACAAATGACGAAAAGAATGAACTGAAAATTAACGTGACCTAGGATGTGGCAAAGCGCTGTTTTTGTAATGCGAACAGTGGGAAAACACTAAGCAGCTCATGAATAACAACAAGTTGATGTCGTGTGTCGATTTCAGATTTGAAACATCTGATGGTTGGGAGGACTAGAGTCAGATACGCACTAATCACATGTACTGCTTTCATCAATTATCGTCGCTACAGATTTCTCATATAATTTGTTTCATACTGTGCTATTCACTTTCGATTGTATCCAACTTTTTTTTAACAGAAAATGAGATTTTAATGTATTATAGTGTCCACGACCAAAGAGTTGAACTATCAATTATTATTGAAACTTTTTATAATTGGTATATTCAATTCATTGTGTAAAAAACTAATAAAGATTCTATGATTCTTTTTCTTTGATCAAGAAGTATAAAAAGGCAATGTGAGCAATGAAAAAGACAAAATGAAAGTTCTACTAACTTTTTGTGCCTCTGCTATCGGGCTCTGTTATGGGTAAGGTCTTTTTTCTACCTATTTTTTTTTCATTTCAGCTCGTATCCAAAAACGTTCCAAACTTCCGGAGCTAATGTAGAACTGAATAAAAGTTCATATTGTCTGAACAAGAATTTGACAAACTTCGATCGACAGAAAAATCTTCACGACGCTGAATATCCTCTTGGAAACTCTGTCTTTCCTGGTAAACAATATTAAATACAATTTGATTTTTGCTTTCAGTTGATTATTTGTTGAACTTTGGGTTCTTCCCGTCCAAGTCGCTCGGCGAAACTTGGAATGAAACTTATTACGCGGATTTGATAATCACTCTGAACGTAACTCGAGATACGGAAGACGTTTTACTCACTATTGGAGAATCATTGGATATCATAGCTGTAAAAATCGTGAATCAAGTTAGTTCACAGCCAATTTTCACTCACAACAATAACTCCAGGCAACTAATGAGAAGAAACCGGTCACATTAAACTTGGTACAAGCTCCAGACGTCTATGGCTTCAATACACTCTTGACAGCTGGTGGCGATTATTATCTGCAATTCCGATTTTACGGGAAAATAAAAACAGATTCTCCCTCGGGAATCTTTTTTGGAAATCCGTAAGTTCTGAGTTCAAAGTTTCGTAAATTCATGTTTCAGAGAGAAGACATCTATAGTCACTATGAACGAGCCTTACGGACTGCGCGAAATCATGCCTTCATTCGATGCTCCTGTCTACAAAGCGGTCTGGCACGTTCAAGTTCAACACCCAAATAATACACATGCTCTTTCCAACAATGAGCTTATTTCTTCTGCCAGGTTTGTTAGATAATCGAATCATACGATCAAAACTCAAATTAGCAGTTTGAATGGAGATATCGTGTTAACAAAGTTCGCGCCATCGCCAAGAATGTCTTCGTATCTCTTTGCTCTGGCTATTTTCCCGCAGTCATACAAATATGAAACTGTCTACACCAAAAGAGGCATCAAGGTTTGTTGCGAATGAGTTCCAGGATGAGAAATATTACAGGTCACTGCATATTCTGAAACTGATCTCGCAACGATCCGATCGAGCGCTGAATCGGCTGCTGCAGCCATTGATTACCTTGAAGAATACACTGGTATTGAATACCCTATGCAAAAACTTGGTAGAGTTTCGTTTTTTTATTCAATAATAAGAAATTTATAGATTTATATGGAACGTCGATCTATTTTGGCGGTGCTATGGAGAACTATGGTCTGATAGGATCTATACGCCTAAATTTTGCCAACGTTCATGAAACAACCCATCATGTTTTAAAACTAATTTTTGAAGATCAAATCATAATTTCAGTGGTTTGGTAACCTTGTAACTTGCAAATCTTTTGCCAGTATTTGGCTCAACGAAGGTTTAACCAGCTTCTTAGAATACAAACAAACCAATGTGGGCAATACTTTTTCCAAAAATGACCGGTTCTGTTCCAGAAATTGGGTTTATCTTGGTCTCCACTTCCTTCCTCCAACGAACATCAAGTGGAAAACTCTTTCAATCAGTTTGATATTTTCAATCTGGTAGGGTAGAATTTTGTTCATCACAAGGTTTTTTTCAGGATATAGTTCAATCGTGGTTTGGATTTGCCTATCGTCAGGTTTGTCTGAATATGACAAAAAATAGAATTTGTTTCAGCCAGCTCAAAAACTGATCACTCTCGAACGTGTAATTGGAGAAGAAAACATGCGCGTCGGACTATCTGTATGACTTCTTTCTTCATTTTCATGGTAGATCTTCAGGCATACTTGCAAAAGTTTCAGTACTCAAATGCAAATTCGTACGACTTCATCAATGCCTTTGTCGAAGCATTGAAGCCGAGACTTTCTAGCTCAGAATTGAAAGCTATCAGAAACTTTTTCCACACTCAGATTTTGGAGGTTCGTTTGGAACATTCATAAATCTCAATTCGAATCATTTTAGAACCACAGATACACATTAAACAGCTTACGGAAGGAATATTTGAAGTTGTCTGTAGCTGAAGATGATGATTGTTTTGAAAAGTGAGTGCCGGTCATGAAAAAAATCTATTGTCTATTTTCAGACATGAGAAAGCGTTTTATCCTATCGTGACTGGATTCGAAAACACAACCGTCCTTTGGATTCGTGAAAATGAATATCATCGATTGACTGAAGATATTCACATTACTGGTGAACAGTTTTTCCAGGTCCTTCATGTTCAGTTGAACGATGTTATGCCCGTATCGTGATTCTCAAAAGTTTTCATTCAATTTCTTGTAGTTTTTTATAGACACCAACAATAAATTTTTGTCATGATGCCAACCAACTAATAATAGAACTTATTGAACTGCGGTCAACAAGAAACCGGAAAAGAACAATTTGTGAACTCAAACATGATGCGTGTACTATGATGTTACAACAAACATCCTTTCCACAACAAAAAGGAACACGTAAAAATTTGTTTGCTCGAAGTTTGTATCTGAAGTATGAAACATCCATAAATATCACAAGAATAAAATGTTTGTGGGTTCTGGAGCGACCTCATACTTACTCACTTACGTCATTACTTGTATCACTTTTAAGACTTGGGAAGTAAACGGTTTACGATGCTTACTTACTTACTTACTCACGTCATTTTTGTATCACTCTTAAGGCGTGAAAAACTGGAAAAAATCACTCCAATATCTCAATGTCAATTCTCTATCATTTTAAAGAGTTATACAAAGTAGATGGTACACTTTGATTCAATTATTTTTCATTTTTAACCGCTTTTTCATACATGAACATTTAAAAAACGACAAGTTCTCAAGAATGAATATTCTACATTTGTGAAATTCTTTCAGTTTAATGTTATTGAACTTTGACTGTTTGCAAGTAATCCTCGTGTATCGTGGTCAAAGTTTTACCAGAGTAGCCGTAGTCTTGGCTAGAACAATCAGTGTGTGTTAAGTCCTAAATAAACATGACTCTATAAGTAGGGTTATAGTCGACTTCCGGCTACTCGAGACGCCTCGAGACAAAACTGCTAACGTTTTGCTTTTTTTAGAAAGAATTTTCCATTTTCAAATTATTTGCAAGAAACCTACTGGATTGAGAACAAGCACAAAAGCAAGAGCATTAACTTAGTATTGAAATATGATCATTCACCAAATTTCTAACTCAAAACATCATTCACTCGATTTTTAAATATGAACGAATGTATTTGCTTATTGATTGGTTGAAATCAACAAAGAATGATTTATACTCAATAGTTTAGGACTTGGAACTAATTAATTGTCTATTTTGACGTTATTTCTGTGAATATCATAAATGTTTTGAGTCAAAAACCAGTTAGGATGCAAAATTAGCGTGTGTGTTACTATTAACAGCAGTAGAAGCGACGCTCACGTTTACTCAGTACCCTGAGGCCAAACCGGCTCACAGCTCATTGTTAGCAAAGAGTAACTCCCCTCCTGACACATTCGAACTCAAAACGAGTAAATAGCATGGCTAAATTCAAAATCTTCTTCGGTTTACTCAATAACTTGAACTGGAATTGATCCTTCTCACACACTTCATTGCCTGCCTCTTCAATTTTCTCTCATTTTCAGATGTTCCTGGGTCAAGAAAAATACACTTCCAATATTCATGGTAAGTTTGTGAGAGAACTCATAGTATTCACATGCACAGGAGAAATTGATTCAAAGTCAGACAGTGATAGTGGAGAATCAGAAAATTCCAAATTGCTCACAACTCCTTGGATTTATGATCCCAAAGCAACGTATGACAAATTACTATACATTTTTAAATCTTTTAAATTCAGCAACTTTTTCATTCGTTTAATAACAAGTCTTTACGCTCTGATCCTGACGATTGTTTCCTTGGTTGTGGAAATCTCTCCAACTTGGAGGACAAGCATGTGGTTGCCAGAGACGGTATGTCACAGAACAGTTATTTCGAATAAAACTCATTCAGATATTTTTTCTTCTAATGTATGGTGTCGGCATACTCTTTTTTGTCTATTGCTATGTTTTCATCATTTACCCCGGACCGTATAACTGGATAATCAGGATTCTCAACAAGTATGGAATTATAAAGAATAAAGAAGTTGGTTGATTTTAATTTTAATTTGCAATAGAAATTCAGAGATTTTTGGTTACAAAGAATTCACACGCGGGTGAAGGTGCGGGTACGTTGTATGTACGAATGGGTGCTTTATGTAAGTTTTATTCATACTCTAATGCAATGGAGCATTCAGTTTTTGGAAGTGTAGGAATAGTCCTTTTCGGACTAGAACTGTTTCTATGCGTAGAAAACGTGGAAATCGGAGGACTGGCAATTGTTAGAATGATTGTGGCAATGATTTTCACCTTTATCCAGATGCACTTCATTTTTTGTAATTCAAAGGTGAGGTTAGTTTCTTGACACCAAACAATTGCTAAAATCACAGGTGACCATAGAGTCGTCAAGAATAATCTCTCAATTTGGTCTGATGCATTTAGTTTCAGTCAATTTATGGACTTGGTTCAGATTTGTTCTGGCGAAACAAGTGAGATTCTCGTATATCGAACTATTCTTTAATTCAGGAAGCCAAAGCTTACAAGAAGATTCAATACAAGTTGGATTCTAGTTCATCGTCTTCAGAAGAACATTCGTCACATTTTGAGGCATTTTTAACTTTTTTCATTGAATTCAGATAGTTCGAAATGTAGAAATAACATTCTTTTTCAGAATAATACAATTCTAACAAGAATAACTTCTTCAATAATGAAAGTAAGGCATCATAAAATCATAATCAAAAATTCATTCAGACAACCGAAGCACCCAATGAACAAATTATTCGACTGTATGCCCTGAAAGAGTTCGGAGATATAGCGACATTTCTCACAACTTGTATTGTCGAGTGAGTGAGAAGGAAGTTACCACAAATAGTGTTTTTAGGTATTCTCTTATTGGTGCCGCAGTTATGTTCATCCTCTGGAAGTCGGTTGGTCAACCAAAGCATTCGAGCCATCACTCAACAGGAAAGAGAAAATTCAAGATGAGAATTGACTGCAGGTTTTGACTCAGTAGGTAGTCGTTTTTCAAAAATAAATTCAGCTCCTCATCAACAGGCCTGTTTGCCGGTATCATCTTTCTGATAGGCTCTTTCGTTTCGATGGGAATGTACAGTATCTTCGAGAGTTTACGTAACAACGTGGGAGCTCAGCTCGTTTTCGGAGTTGTTGACCTTGCATTGTTTTCCATCGCTCTCGGTGCTTGTTTGGTTGGACTTTGGAGGTTTGAGGAGTCAAAAACTGTTCGAACTCCGTTTCTACAGAATGCGACTCTTGCAGTACCGTTTGCATGCTCATGGAGAAATTATCGACGAAATACTTCTTATTATAGGATTGATCGGAGAGCTTGTTTATTGTGCTATTGGTGAGAATCTACGAAATATCTTGATCGACGTTTAGGATTCAGGAATCGACGTCTACATAACTTGTCAAAAAGTGTCATTAGAGAAGAGTACTTTGCTGTGTCCATTCGTGTTTGTTGTTCGCATGGTGCAAGTTGTTGTACAGGCTGCATTCATATTGACCACTTCACGGTAAGACTTCAACAGGATTCTACCGACGTTTGTAGGTTACGATGCCTCTCCCCATACGCAATCAAGAAGAAACCGGGTAAAGAAATAATCACGTTCCTTCTGATGTCAAATGTAACGTTGTTCCTCTTTCACACGTTCGAAGGTTTGTGGAATTCAAAGTGCAATACTCAGTGAACTCTCAGGTATGAAATCAAGTTTCGGGTTCACAAACAGTGCAGCGAGTCAGTACAACTACATTACCTACGCAGTTTCCCCTCTTATTGTTTTCTACAGGTAAGAATTCATGACTCAAATAAGAAAGACTTTGGAGAAACAAAAACAATTAGGTTTTGTTTGAAACAATTTGTATATCTTTCAAAACAACTATATTTACTCTGACCTGTCATGTTCTTGTCGAGGTTGATTGCCGATATGTGTGCAAATACTTTTATTTGTTTCTCAAGTTTCAGATGAACAATTTGACTTTGTTTTTACTCGATGTTTGCAGATTCCATAGTTCTGCCTGCCTTGCCGAAATCTGGAAATACGTCTACAGCACTAAAATAACCGAGAGTGAGCATCTGGTGCTATCCGACTCCAATCTAACACATATGAGTACGGTGACAATAAGACAGACCCCTTCCCCATCTAATGAAATAAACCCATTCACAGGCAATTGATGACTTCTTTTCAAGAGATTGCTAAAGATTTGTAAGAATGAGAACTGCTCAGTTTTCAAAAACCCAACAAGATTATCTTCACCAAGTATTACGTGTACCTCGATCTTTCAGACTCCTCCAGCTCCCTGTGAAACTTGTTATGAGACTATTGACTGATGGTAACCCTCCTCCAATTTGCTAACTTTATTGCTTATTTGTTCGAGTAATCAGATGCTCTGTTGACAAACTGACGAGTTTGAATTTCTGTATATAATTCGAGTAAACCCCTTCCAGGTAAACTTATTCACTTTTTTGTATGAGCACAGCAGAAAGTCAGCACAACTAATTGAATAAATATGTTATCGTTAATATGTTATAAAAATCTAGTAGAGAAAAGATTAATGTGATGAACGATAATGATCAATAGCATTAAAAAACTTTTTTGTGGTTGTTGACAGATCTTCTTGTTGTGACCAGTATAATTGCACAAGATATATTTATTTTTCCAACGTTTCGGCAATCACGCCATCTTCAGGGATATATGTATACCTATAATTACTTACATGAGACAGTTAGCATTTAAGGGTTGGTGTGACAGAACAGAATAAATAGTATTGTGAGAAATAAGAAAGGAGAAATGGTAGTATAAGGGGACCGTTTAACGGCAAACAGCTGAGATAGTCGGTCAAAAAGCAAATTAAGGGGTCGGTCAAAATTTTGAAAAGCCAGAAAACTTTGCCGAAGTGGTTTGAACATCAGTTCAAGGGAACGAAGCTTGCCACCATATCAGTAAGCTCTTCTTTCGTGTTAGGTTTAGGGTCCAATGCCCTAATGTAAACTCCCTCTAAGATCCTTCTTCGAGTTATGAAAACATTATTCACTGCATCTTCACTCCATTCTCTCTGCTACTGATTCAGTAAAAAATTTGCATAAAATATTGAGTTTTCGACAAAATTGAAGTTTGCGAAGAGAGGTAAATCACTAAATACCGTTGCATTTATATCCAACTTTCATATATGACTCTGTCAATCGTTGACTCAAACTATTGTTTTTTGGATTCCAATCAGAACTGAATGAGCCGTTTAAGCCGGAACTATACCGAGACGTTGAAAAATAATGTGTCTTCTCATTTTTTAAAAGGAGTTTTCTTCCCGTCTCACTATTTTGATGAATTTTCAGTTCCAAATAATGAAAAAATGTTTGATTACCCATGGAGAAGAAACAAATCAATAATTTTAAGTCAAGTTCAAGAAATGATAGTGTTTTGATGGTAGTTTTTTTTTCTTTCCAAGCAGCTGTGAAGTTGGTCCACCTACCACAGAACAAATCAAGCTCTCACTATCTAATTCAATGCCTGAAAACCCAAATTGCGATAAATTTATGTGAATTACAACTATTCTAATGTACAAATATGACGTAAAAGTAAAAAAAAATCACTTAGTTCCCGATTCATCATCTTTCACATGTTCATTCTCACCGGATTTGGGTCTGCAAATTTGAATTGAAAACGCTCCGGATGGTGCTGGAAAGTGCGATTTACAAGAAAAGCATGAATCTTGATACGAATAGAAAGCTAAGCAAGTTGTGGAAAAAATAAATAAACACAGTGTATTCACATTTCAGATGATCGGAAGTCTCTTGGAAGTGATTTGTCTCCAGTCGCACGAGAACGGTTAGCGGCGGCTTCCACAGCATCGATCAAGATTCCCTTAACTTAACTTTATATCGATTCGTGTAATGTAAAAACCTTCAATCCACCACTCTCCAGTTTGTGCATACCATAGACAGATGAACCAGCTGGACTCTGTACATCATCCTTCAGTTGTGCTGGGTGAACTCCTGAATGGAACTTTTTCCATAATTACCATTGAGAAGATGAACAAACCTGTTTCAAGGACCATCTTGGCTGCTCCGAGCAGAGTGTGTGCTGCCAGTTTGAGTGCCAAGTCTCTTGGAAGGCCGACTTTGACTCCACCATCTGCCAGTCCTTCGATTACTGAGAACATCTGAATCAAATCGAGTTTTCAGAAATGAAAATGATAAAACTCACATAACTTGGGCCAGATCCTGAAAGGCCGGTAACAGGATCGATGTGGCTTTCTGGTACTTCGACAGCAAATCCGACGGTGCTCAGAAGGTCCTACAAACCAAATACAATCAGGAAAGTTGTGGATGGAGTCTCACTTTGACAGTTTCTGAATCTCCATCTCTACATGCAGATCCCATCGCGAATGCAGACGCTCCCGCTCTGACCACAGCTGGAGTGTTCGGCATAACACGAACTACGCGTGACTTCGATGGTAGAAGCTGAATTCGACATTAAATGCGAATCGACTTTGAACTTACCGACTCAATGTTTCGGATGGTGATTCCAAGAGCAATGGAAACTACAAGTTGTTCTCTGCTCAGTGCGGGTGCAATTTCAGAAGCTACCTGAAAACAAGAACATTCTAATTTTCTACACTGAACTCACCTTGTTAACATGCACAGGCTTTACGGCGAGCACTATTACGTCACTTTTGTGAACAACTTCAGAGTTTTCATGCGTTGTGGCCAAACCCAAATTCTGTACGCTTTTTTTATTTAGTTACGGAGTGTGTTTACCTTGCATTGATCCAAAAAAGCAACATCTTTCTTGGGTGAACTGGCGATAATATTTTCTGGAGTTATTCTTCCTGTACAAATTTATGAAACGAGTGAAGCTTCAGGAATTACCTGAGTTAATAAGACCACGAGCCAAGGCTTGTGCCATTTTTCCAGCTCCAATGAATCCAATCTTCATGATTACTGTCGTGAAATAAGCTGAATGTGACGGTCAGCAGATGGTCAATGCTGGGTTCCGATAAGAATAGTATCTATAACGGTGTCTGACACGCTCACGATTTTCACTACTCTCTCATCACTAATTCACAGTGAACAGTGCGGGTTGATAACCTCACACGCTTGATATTACGAAGAGGCTGATTAAACATATGAATTTTGTTCCTTGTACATCTATTGCCTGTGTAAAACTACAAAGTGCATGAATTAGCAAACTTTAGACAGTGTTGAATTGGAAAAGTAACAGGTGGAGTTACTTAAAAGTGAGTCGCGCTATCTTTCCATTGAAAAATAGTCGCAGAAGATGAGTGACTTTGATAGATCGTGAAAGAATGATGGAAAATCGACTGATTGTATGATTGCTGGGTTCTTGAGATGAGCAGAAATGAGATGAGGAGAAATGAAACGACGCGAGATGAGCAGAAATGAAACGACTTCTGTGTTGTGTACTTCTGTCGGTCAAACCGTTCTATTTTATATCATTCGCGTTGCGCGAAGTTACGTGACGTTGCGCAATCGATATTTCAAATGAAACGTGTAATATCTTCATTATAGCAAATAAGAATATGCGGAAAAAACAAAGACAACATGCAAGAAAATGGTTGCTACAGATGAAGCATTACACCACGTCAGAGTTTGCCTTTCAGAGCCAGTGAGACTGATGAAATCTGTCTTGGTGATCAACAAGATCTGTAATTTATTGTCATGGTGAACTTCATTTCTCATGAACTCACTTTAGAATTGAAATTGTATGACGTTTGAACCTCATCGACATTTCTACCATTGAGTTGGAAAGTCGACCCAAGTGAATTTTCAGTTCCGATTACTTCGATAGTATCAAGAGTGCTGATCTGCGCACCACCGTTCTGAAGGTAAAATTTCATTTTCTTCCATGAAAATACTTTACAGTATTGGTTTTATTGATGAGAAGTTGGTAACAAGCATCATTTTTCTGGTAGTTGAAAGTCAAGTAACTGTATGGCAAGCTGTCATTAACGATACTCTCGCCATCATCCCAATAGAGGAAGCCAGAGGCTGCTCCATTCGAATCTGAAAATAAAAACCATACAATCAATTAGAAAAACAAAACCTTCTGCGATTAAAAGTTCAATTTTATTCTTTCTGGATTCTGTAAGGGTGTTTCCAGGTTGATGACGGGGGATGATTGAACCACCTGAAAATACAGAGATAAAATAATTTTATTACATCTTTTTTAAAAATAGGAATCAATACAACTTTTTATTAGTAGTGCTGAACACACGTCATGCAAGCTTTGCGATCTATTGGAATAATCTCAAAAAATAAAGCCGGAGTAATGGTCATTGCAATCTTGAAATACGAACAGATCAGTGCTCCAGAAAACGAGGTGATAGTTTTCTACGTTCAATGAGAACTAACCATGCACGAAAACTGGTGCAATATCATCGTGTGGTGCGGAAACATATGAAATGAAACCATTTTCACTGGCGAACTGCTCTCCATAGTTATTCTTACTCAAAGAATACCATATTCCTTCAGGGAAATAACAGTTGACTTCACTCACATTCTGAACAATTGTATATTACATGTGATTATTTTCAATTTACCGGTTGAACAGCTGGCGCAATCAGAAATCCTTCACCCCACATGAACTGATTTTCCCAGGTTAGTGCAATTCTATCCTTAGGGTAATTGAAGAAAAGTGGTCTTATAACAGTTCCACCATGAAGTGAAGCAGAATACAAAAGACTGAATTTTAGAAATCTTTTCAGTTTCGACATAAGGAAGTACCTGTACAAGTAAGGGAGATAGGTGTAACGGAACTTGTTTGCCGCACGAGTCGCATTGGCTACAGATGGCCAAACAGCTGGATCTTGTGGTTTCAAACCAATTGAGTTGTGGTTTCTGAACTTGACTTCTGTAGGCTTCAGTTATACCAAGCTACCGATAGAATGGATGGAAAGCTCCAACTTGCTGCCATCTCAGACATAGTTCTTCGTTCGACTCTCCATTGAATCCGCAAACATCAGCACCCACGTATCTTGAGTTATATCATTAAAAACATCGATTGTTAGTTTCTCACGGAATTCCAAAAATGTTGAATTCTTGTACACCGATAATGGAGGTTCTGAGATCAGCCCATTTCGAGTTGTTGTCTCCAAGCCAATGACCAGCGTACTGACCCGATGATGGGAACGTAGCTCTGTAACAACCGTTACAATTAGAACTCAAAAAAGTTAACCTCGAAATAACAGCACCTCGTTTACCAGTCGACGCATGCATAGCAGTTCTTGTTATTATGGTTTCACTCAGACCTAGATGGTAAGTAAAAACGAGAAGTTCAATCGTATACCGTAAACATTTTTCTGGTTGTACAAAGTTTCTCCATTGGTGTGAACAGCATCCAGACAGAGAGTTTTTGAAAATATGTTCGACGTCTTAAATTCTTTTTACAACGCAAATGTTTTGGAACTCACATTACCATAAATCCAGGTGGCCAGAGTTTTGTATGGAGGGTAGTTTAACGTGTTGTTCGTGCATGTCAAAGTTGTAATATTTGGATGATCCTCATTTTCAAAGTACCTACAATTATTATTCAAACAAAAAATTTTCAAAATAGCGTTCAGAATTTTTCAAAACCTAGTTATTAAAAATTCGAATGAACTAACCACGGATCTACTTCGTTCGTTCCAAAGTTAGCTGGTTCATTCATGTCAATCCAGATTCCATCAAATGCAGCCTGAGATGGAGTTTATTTTGTACTTTTTGTTTTTCTTTACCTTTTTTCTATAATCGACATATTCGTTCACCCACCATTTTTGAGTAGTTTCATCAAAGAAATCTGGGAATCCAACATGGTTATCAGGCCAAACTACACCGAGCATAATTTTTGTTCCGTTTGCAGGAGGGTACTGAATATTGTTTTCATCTTCTTTTTCAATATCAATCGTTACCAATTTTTGAATTTCCGGCTGAACTTGAGATGAATCAGCATATTCGATGAACTTTGCACCCTGATGATAAATATTCTATATTTACAAACAAATTCCATTTACGGCTGTCAGTGCTCTTTTGAAAGAGTCTGATGTTGCATCGATGGCTGGATCGAAAATCAGTATCAGCTTCATGTTATCATTATGAAGTTTTTCAATGTATTCGGGAAGTTTCTCGAAACCAGCACCAGTTGTGAAATCTTTACATCTATCCATGTAATCGATATCAATGACGGCTGAAGTGTACTTTGAACAGAAGGAGTTCCCTATCTACCTATATCAATGGCGATTCCAGCTTCTCGTACAGCGTTGACACGTGTTTGCATGTCGGTCAAGTTGTGATAACCGTAACGAGACAGCTGAATTGAGTGAGAAATTCTTTGTTTTTCTTTTCAGTCATCTTACTTGATAACCTAAACCCCAATAGGCTGGCAACCCGGGTTTCCCAATGAATTTGTGATATTGCTGAACGACTTCTTCCGGTGTTGGTCCCGGGAAGAAATATAAATCCAGAAGACCTCCAATAGTACGATAGATGTAACCAGGATACGGCACTGTCGTAACTTCTTGCGGATTACTGTTCAGAATTAGTACACCATGTGCAGTACCGTCAATTTCAACGCAGAGATAGAAAGGGTGGACACCTGAAAAGAATCATAGATTAGCAGAAGACGGTTGTCTGATAAAAATAGAAACCATGTGGACTTTCAACTTTGATTCCTTTTTGAATGAAAACATGGAAAATAAAAGCACAGTTATGATCGAGATTCAACAAGTAGTTCTTAATCGAACTGAGATGATGTCCTTTCTTTACAATTCTTGAAAGAAAATCTCACCGTACAGATTCTTTCCGTTCAACTCTTCAGAATAAGTTCCTTCATCTCTACCCAACATAGCCCATGTGGTGTATCTGAACACAGAAAACTGCTGTTTCTAGAATGATAAAAACCTTGAAAAGTTGTGGCTCAGTGATTGATGAATATTCTCTCCCCATCCATACATTCCCAGGTTTGGGAGTTTTGTTGCAATTTGTATGAACTGATCCGAGAAAAATAGACCACCTGAAAGAATGTTCAGACAGATCCCTCCGTAACTTACCGATGGATGTATCAAACAGATTATTCGTGTATCCATTCCTCTTGACGATGATATCGCCACTCTCTGTCACGCTCAAATTCAAAGAACTTATACTTGTGGATTCGACCTTTGGGAAACTAACTGGAGGTTCAAAACGTCTGAAGTCAGTTTTTCATACGTTTGCTCGTGACCCATTTTCTTACTTAGTGTTTTGTGGTGAAATTTTCACGTTCAGAATACTACCGAAGTACTTTTGCTCTACAACAAGATTTGGGAAGTTTTCGCCCCATGGATTTGATTGTTTCACTCGGCTCAGAATGTACCCTGAAACCGATATTTAGAAAGAATTGTGAAATAAACGAAAACCAGTTGATGTAGTGCTATCCAATTTGTATGCATTCAAATCTTCAGCTTTGAAGTAACATATTGGATCATTCTGAAAAGTCGATGAGAATTCATTTTTCGAGTACTACCTTGTCGTTATTTGTTACATTGTAGATGCAACCACGCTGTTCACACTTCTCCTGTGTTATATCGAGTTCCGAATGACAGTCAAATTTAGTGAAAACAGTTGGAATACTGCATCTTGATAATGAAACGATCAAGAATAACAGCCACAGATGCTGCATCTGGAAAAAAAAAGTGTTAGATAGAGGACACGTGCAAGATTGTAGAAGTGTATTGTGGTCGTTATCAAGTTCGTTTTAACCACGTTTTCTGATTACTTTTAATCGCGCTTATATGAAGATTATAGGCAAGGAATGCAAGCGAAGAACACTGAGATATTTTGAAAGACGAAGTTATCATGGCTGACACGTGAGTTGTTTACTCAGTCACGAATGTTTCAAAGTGTGAAGGTGCAATGTTCCAGAACGCAGTTTCCGTCAAAAGTATTACCGATCATGAAACAACATGTTTTCAGAGATGCCCGCAGTCCCTCATTGGCACTCGAATTTTTCTCGAAAAAGTTTGGAAAAAAATGAATTTCCAAAAAGCATAGAGTGGCAGTCAGTTTTTCGACCATAAAACTGAAACGCTTCAATGTAGATGTCTAATTTTTTGCAAACACACTCTCTAAATTGATGTTTTTTATTCCAATTTTGAAACGTACAAAAATCACCAATCTGGCAG
This sequence comes from Caenorhabditis parvicauda, assembly GCA_963978915.1. NCBI lineage: Eukaryota > Metazoa > Nematoda > Chromadorea > Rhabditida > Rhabditidae > Caenorhabditis > Caenorhabditis parvicauda. The sequence continues at coordinate 17,548,033 of OZ022249.1, read as the reverse complement.
TGAAGCCAGTTTTCATGTTTAATTTATTTGAGTTCATAGATGAATTAGGTCATACAAATACATAGCTTTCATCTGCATCAAAACGTTTCCCGATTGTTGGTGTGAGTTTATATCACGAATAACTTGGAATTATAAACTGTGATAACTTCAAACCACTTTTGTAGAGAAATCAAAATTTTCCGCCGCTCTCTCCAGTTCGACCATCTTGTAGTATTTTCGATATTTTTTAAGTAGCTGTCCTGACAATTTGATAAACAAAACTGAGAATGTGTCTTCAAAAATTAGACGTCTACATCAAGGCGTTTCAATTTTTGGTCGAAAAACTCTAAACTCCAAAACTCGAAAAACTGTAAAACTCTAACCACTCTATGTTTTTTTAGGGCGGGCCACAAGATCAATAGCGAAAGGCCTGGAATTTCTCCTAGATAATCTTAAATAGAGTCGATACGATGAAGAAAGTGTAGTAATTTTTTTTTTGAATAACACCAGCTGATCTAAAGAAAGAATAACATCATACGGAATTCATATCTTCTTCTAGGACTGCTCAGTGGAATGCAACCACTTCAATCTCATCTGATGACATCGAACGATAACTGATTCGGTTGATTTCTTTTAATTTTCATGATTTGAGTTGTTCAGTTTTCAAAAACTATGCACTGGATCAGAAAAATTGAACGGAAACGAAAAAAACGAGAAATAATTGTTAAGGGAAAAATTAAATTTTGAGGGGTTCTGAGAAAATAAACAACTTTCATGCAAAAACATTTTCTATTGGTTCATAGTTTATTCACAGTGTATGAAAATGTTATATCTGAAAATCCTGAAACATACAAACCTATCCGATTGTCGGACGTAGATATATTTCGAAAAATGATATCGTGCATTAACTTTCTGACGCAACTGTAGCTCTCATCGAGCTGAACAATTTAAACCTAACAACAAATCGTTTTGGTCAATTTTGAAGAGATTCTGACAATTATTGGTATACGATCCTTTTTGTTTCGACGCGAGAGAATATTGCATCTCATACACTACAGCCCTCAAATCTACGTGTGAATGGTTGTTCCATCATAATTTTCTGCAGTTGGTCTTAATTCAGCTTCACTCGATTCAATATTGATCCATGATATAATATACTTGTTTGAAGATTTGCCATGTTTTCATTGTTCAAGCATACAAAATTCAAAGGTTTTCAACAAAATATACAGTTCACTTCTCCAGATACTTCAGAGATCCATTGTTCGCGTTGTCATGTGACGGTGTGGATCAGAAACTACCAGGTTGAACAGTCCTTTGCCAACGCAATTAGTGGTTAATTTCTTCTCATACAGATGAAATCTGCCACAACACCACTGTGAAGGTGGCAAATAGTTGTCAGCATGGTGAAATGTTCTTAATAAGTACGAAGAATACTTCCCAAGTAACTGCAATATCGTTCTTCGTTTTGAAACTTACACTTGAAATATTTCTCCGATTCATCTAAACTCATTGTTACAATAAAAATGTACGTATTTCATCTTTTCTTAACGAAAATCCGTCCGTCGAGAAAAACTCAGTGGAAATAAAATGGCACGCGCTTTTTTGAAATGAGAAGGTCTCGCGGCGCAACCTTGCACGAAATACGGCGAACATCTTTTTTTCTCTTCTCGTTCTCTCATTCAGTTTTTTTCAGTTGACTTTGTTTTTCACTTTTTCCTTTGCTACACAGTTGGACTTACAATTTATCAAGTTTTATCATGTCTAGGAGTTCTAACTACATACTTTTTGCCATCTCTAACTGTGAAAGTTTTGAAAACTAACTCTCATTTTTAAACACTTTTTGCTACATTACATTGTTGACATACAACTTCCATATGATATTTTATTACAGAGATCACTTCATTCAACAAGATGATCTCAGCACCCGAAGTGAAAGAAAGACAAGTGACTCTAACAGATATGAAGTCTTTGAAGGAACGTGATCCAAACGTCAGAAAAGGTTGATTATTTTGAAATGAAAAAAAGACTGTTGCTACGCGTTGCATTTGAGGCTGGTGAACAGAGAATTTTCTGTTTGTTTGCAGTGTTCAGTGGCCGTTACGGATAATCAAATCACACTGGTTGTAAGCATAGAATATTTTCTGATTTTAGAGAGTTGCGGATACGAGTCTGGAAAGTTAGTGATTCCTCCATCAGCACTTGGTCACAACTCCCACAGAAATGGGCCTATGACATCCAACATGAACAATCTTGTTCCAGCTGAAGAATATGGTCACAACTCCTACAGAAGTGGGCCTATGACATCTAACATGGACAATCTTGTTCCGGCAGCAGAATATGGTCACAACTCAGGCAGAGATGATTTCATGGTATCGAACATGAACGAACTGGCTCCACCAAACAAACTCGGTCACAACTCTTGCATGACTGGGCCTATGACATTCTATATGGACAATCTTGTCCCAGCAGCAGAACATGGTCACAACTTCGGCAGAGATGGGTCCATGGTGTCGAACATGAACGAATTGACTTCATCAACAGTACTTGGTCATGGCCCCCGCAGAAATGAATCCATGGCATCGAAAATGGACAAGCTCGTTCCAGCAGTGGCAGTTGGTCACGAGTACTACAGAAATGGATCACTTGCCTCACATAGCAACGAGTATGTTCGAGCAGAAGCATTTGGTCACAACGTCTACAACGGTGGATTCATGATTCCAAGAACAAAAGTGAAAGATCCAGAACCTGAAGTTTCTGCTGAGACTCTTCGTAAAATTTCAGAGTGTGAGTACTTTTTGTAATTCAGAAAAAGTTCACATTTCAGATATGGGATCGGGAGCACTTGTTCCAGAATTCATCGCTAGTGGAAAAACAACAAGAAAACGGTTCATGAAACCAGGAAACGCGGCGTACAATCCAGCAGATTTACCTCCACCTCCACCAAGATCACCCGATTGTTGTAAGTTGCAGTACTAGTACTCTTGTTGGAAGAAGTCATATTCCAGACAGCACTCAACATGGATTCATGCCACCGTTCAATCAATTTGGAAGTCACTTTCCATCAGCTGCAGGATTTTCCGGTGGATGTGAGCTTGACTGATAGTTGGGTGAAAGATTGTGTTGTTTCAGTCATGACACCGAAAGCAGTTCACCCATGGGCTCCTGAATACAGAGGAGTGTTTCCACTAGGTGCACAACCCACGTCTCGAACTGCGCAGAACGGAGAACTTGTGCCAATCCACGCTGGAAATTCTGATGGACTGGTTCCATCCGGCTATGTACGCTCTCTCATCACACGTAAGTGTTTAAAGTTCATTTTTTTCCTGAATATTCGTCTGATTTTCCAATTCAGATAATCAACCAAATCCGAACGAACCCGGTCATGCAGTGTTCACTCCGAGAGGTAAATTTTGAACTAACTACAGTGTGTCCCACGTCTTCAAGGACATATGTCTTTCTTCACATGACTTTGTTTGAAGCAAAGTTCGGATAATGTTGAAGAAGAAACATTTTGAATAGTTTTGGCAATGTCTTCAATCTTTGAGCTTCTGTCGTTTTGAAGTTGTAGCGCATGAATAAATTTCTACTTATTCTAGCGTCCCTCCTTAGAGGTAAGAATTGATAGAAAATGCTTCGGAATTTATGGTGAAACTAGAAAATTCAAAAAAAAACAACAAACAATAATAAAAGCTGTATGCAATATTTCGATCAAGGTGTCTCTGAGGTAAGAAGCTTGAAAAATCAAAAATTTTTCCAGACGCTCCAACTTCAAAATGACAAAAGTTAAATTATTGAAGTTTCTACGAGAGATATTCAAGTTAGCTCTTTTTTCAACACGACTGAACTACGAATTACCGGCATTGCTTTGAACGAGGTTGTGAAAAGAAATAGATGAGATCTTAGAGGTGTGGGACGCACTTCATTCTGAAATGTCTAATTTTCACAATTATTTCTCTAGAAAAAAAAAGTTTTCAGATGCTTATTACTACCTTCAACAACAAAACTATGCATTGGGGTTAGCTCATCAGTACGCCGCATATGCTCGCCGAGAGAACGAGGAGCTGACGGCGCAGTTGACTGCACTGACTTCGGAACTCGAGGCAAAAAGAGCCAAGAAGTCGTTATGCTATGATAAGATCAGAGACTCATCCGAGGTTTGCACAGACTCTGATAATTGAGTGATTATTTCATGCAGAAGTACCAAAAGCTGAAGATGTCAAACACTATTCTGGAATTGTTTGCCGAAGACACTGTTCAAGAACCAGAAGCTGACACCAACTCATTCGAATTCGTTTAGAATGTTAACGTTTGTTTTAATCGAAGTTTTATCCCCGTTTTACCCCGAGTGAGTGCTTTTTGTGATTTATTTTCATAAAGCATTTGTAGCACATGATATCAGACTACACAGCAGCATGTTGGAAATCCTTTCCAACAAAAGAAAAAGAAATGACTTTGGTGGAATGTCAACAAATCTGTAAAAATTGAAACGCTGCGGTTCCTGTTGGTGATTCCCCATGATTCGTGATAGTGCTCAGTATGAGGTACACGTAATCTATTTCCAGCACAGAGCACATCGAATTAGACAATCGCTCAAAATACGTCGGATGCAGAAAATGATTTTGCACAAAATGTCTGCCACTATACTGAAAAGGTTTCAATTGCTCGTCAAGGTGATGAGCTAGTTTTGTTGTTGATGGAACCGATATTATGACACCGTTTTAACGTTTTGAAATTTTGAATCTACACCACGGAAGTAGTATTACATTGCTCATCATTGATTGTGTATGACGATTACTGAACACGTGTTTTGGTTGGAACGCTACCAGGGGATGATCAACGACACTGCGAGATCTCTGTACGATGAAGTCAAAGCTAGGCTCGTTTGTTTTGAGTTTGATTCCAAAATCTTTGAACATCTGTGGGACAGAGGGCGATCTTCGCGACACGCCGCTTACGGAGTTCACCGCAAAGCTGAAATCCGTTTTTGACTCATTTCGTTTTTGAGATGACAGACGACCAGTTCCGATGGTCGATATGGGTTTGCGCACTCCGCGAACAGAAACACGAGCCAGCCGTCTGCACATACCGGACAGCTCCAATCGTGGTCAGCACACATCGATCAGTTCCGACCGTTAGCTTGCACTGAGCACCGCAAAATCGTTTCAATTCAGAGGCCAGAACGCAAGCAGAAATCCGCCAACTACATGTTCACATTGCTGTTGTAATCAATGGATGAGCACGTCCTGCACGAGAAGACTCCAAGTTTATATCGTTAATATTGCAGCCATGGAGCGAGCCGAGTCTTCACGCACCGAGGTATGTTCTTCTACAGCCGACTTACATTTATGAAATCAGGACTGCACCATCCATCTTCTAACGAACGACAAATCGCTTACTCGTGGAGCTGAAAGATGTCGCGTGCTACAGCAACGACATCATCTCTCTCCGAGTACACTGCAGCAGAACAAGATGAACGGCTCCACGCCACGCTGAACCGTTCCATCTGGACAAGTTGCTCACTTCTTCATCTTACCTGAAAAAGGCTTGCTGCCAGAGAAGACCAAAGCCATTTCCAATCTCCTGGCTTCGGCGAGGGCAATAATCTGATTTTCTGAGGTCGACGACACAGACAGGAACTCCCTTCTTGCTTCCGACAACAGCAAGAAGTGACTTGTGGTCAAATTGGAGTGTGAAGCTAGAGGTAGTTTTACCTTCTCCGTCTGGTTGTAGTACAGCAAGAGGTCTATTGGGTCCAAACAAAAAAACAAAACAAAGTAAGAAGAACAAGAATTGAACCTCCGCCTATCAGTTTTGAAATCTGCCGCTCTACCACTGAGCTTTGGAAGCACGTTTCCAAATCTTGTTACACATCGTATGCGTAACACAAGAAAATTGACCCCAATTTGCACCAATTAGGTAATTATAGTCAAAAATATATTGCAGATCCATACATACATACATACGTACATAAAAATACATGAGGGAATATACAAACAATCTTTTACAGGTGCGATTTATGATAGTAATTATTCCACAGTAACTCGTAGTTTGTTCGCAGCAGCGAAGAATTAATAATAAAATAAAAGATACGGTCGTCGTCGGGAGTGTGTCCTGGACGCCTCATTGCGGCCTTGGCGCACTAACCGACAGATTCGTTTTTTATTTTATTTTTTATCCTAAATTTTATGCCGTTGTTAATGTCTCAATAGTGTTTTTTCCTTCTATGCAAGATAAGAATCTCATCATAATATCTGGCTTATTGTTCCTCTCTGTTTTTGTGTTAAATAAGGGTTTAATTACCCAAGTTTGAGTTTGAGGTTGACGAATCACCCAGACTGGGAAAGGACCAAAGGGCGAGCTCAAGCTCTCGCATATAGTTGATCTCTCCGCGTTCCCATGACTTGTTTATTTCCCATGACCTCGGAGGCTCCGCCCCCTCGTGGCGTGTATAAATAGCGCGTTTTTCGCATCAAAATTCACTTTTCAAACAGTTTTTTTTCGGACTACCCGACAACAGAACAACGACTGCACTCAACAATGAGCCAACTGAACGGTCCGTACTGGATTTCAAAGCTCGACTCGCGAAGAACAAGAAAACGTTCGTTTATAAGCCATCTTTTTCAATGATGAGTCTTTTTCAGCCACTCAGCGTCTTGAAGATTGCAAAGCCACAGTAAATGCAGCGACAACTCGAGATGCAAAAGCCTTGATCTTGTCGAGAAGACGACCAACGCAGTCCAAGACAAGAGTAACCGATATCAAAACACAGACTGGTCCGGAGAGGTCCAAGACGACTCCAGCAAACTCAAGAGCAACGTGTCGTCGCCAGCCGAGTCAGAGAGGTTAGATTCATCTACTTTCTTGAAACAAAAGTCCAAAAAACGAACTTGTTCGAAGAAAAAAACATTTTTCGTGTGTCAGAACAGTTTTCTAACCTTGAATTTGGAATCAGTGAATAAACAACAATGGGATGCACTGTTCGACAGAATGAAAATACTTTTCAGTTACCGGGAAATCAGTTCGACGCATCAACAAAGAAGCACCCACTGAAAATGAAAAGAAAAATGTTGAAGTTGGACAGGCCTCTGAGATTCTTCATTCTCCAAGTGAGTGCTGTGATCAATTTTTCTATTTTTGTGAGCTTTGCTGTGTTTCCACACAGCGTTTCAGCCTTTCAAAGTAGGAAACCAGCAGTTTTGATCCCCTCCTCATGGTTATTCTTACTTTCAGCTGACAACAGTGGTACAACAGACACTGGACACAGTCGAGCCACCACGACGATCGTGAGACCCATTCCACAAGAAGTCGAGTTCTTTGATCTTGGATTGTCTGGTGAGTTTCTTGTTTCTGAGTTGATAATTCGTCAGAAATTCAACGTATTCCTACTTAATTCTGAAGCTGAAATTCGAGAAAGAACGACTGATTGCGGTTGATCGTGTAGAATAATGCAAATTTTCAGTGACCACGAACACAGTAGAAATTCCACAGAAAGACCAGAAGAGATTAGCTTCAACGAAGACTGATATAATCTCAACTGGAGCTTTACAACATACTGATATTACAGGTGAATCATCTTGTTCAACTTCTGTGAGCTCCGTAGTGTTCGAACACATATTTTCAACGTTTCACGAGTGAATAAGAGCTGTGTCGATTATCTATTCACTAAGAATATTCTTTCAGCTGACAATACGAGTACAACAACTTCTGAACACAACGGTTCACTCTCAGCAGCCACAAGACTGACTCCACTTGACGTCGTTTCTTCTGATTCGGGATTTTCTAGTGAGTTTCTTGTTTCAAACTCGGATATTCAACAGAATCTCAATGTGTTTTTTACACATTTTTCTAGTTGAAGTAAGTAACTGTTCTTTCACACATTTGTCTGATTTTCAGCTGGAAATGAGCTTTTACCGAACTCTAACAGCAACAAACCGACTGGAGCTCTCAATTCTGTTGGAGCAGGACCAGCAGATCCAAGAATTGCTAGTGAGTTCTCCAAGCTCAAAGCATGAAATAAATAACGCAAAATTTCAGTGACAAGGGAGAACTCAGAAATTTCACGGAACGACCAGGAAGAGTTGGATTTGTTGAAGACTGACCTTCTTCCAATTGGAACTCAACAACACGATACCAATGAGACAGGTGAGTAGTTGGAACAACTTCTGCTAGTTTCTCAGAAAGCACATTTTTTTGCTTGAATTTGATCAGTTTTGTCGGTGAGAAACTATTTTTTTGTGAAATAGCATTTTATTTTTATTTTCAGTTCCCGCGAGTGGTAGATGGTTGCCAGTCTTTGACGACAACGGAAAGGTTGTTGAACAACCTGGAGCTGCCGTTGTTACTGGATTGATTCCTGTCAGAGCTGGCACCTTGAATCCGATGACTTCTGGTTCGTGTTTTAATGATTTTTATCTGAAATGAACCGAAAATTCGTCTATAATTCTCCGTCGTTGTATAAAACCACAAATTGGTTTCACAGCAAGTAAATTTATTCAGGTGCTCCCGGGTGGATGCCATCGTTTGACGACAAAGGAAACGTGAAAAATATGAAATTGTTGCCAATCGGTTTTCAAAGCCATCTCCCAGCACCACCACGTGAGTTTTTGCAAATATTTTCAACTCATGGATTTTTTTGCTTATAATCGATTCACTCTCTTATTTCAGTCGAGTGGCCACACCTCATCAAACCGACTGTCGACTTTTGCTCTAACCCTGCCGGTAAGGTTCATCATTCAATATACGTAATCATGTTTTTCAATCGTAATCAGTAATGTGACAACAAAATTTTGATACGATAGGTCAGGCAAATATGAAATTCCAGACGCAAATCATTACTTACGTGAACAAGCTAAAACTATCAACGAAGCTAACAAGTATGTGATGACCGCACGCTTCGAGAATGAGCAGCTGTCAGCTCATGTTGCTATCTTGAAGCAGAAGATAGAAGAAAAGCGTGTCGAGAGTCATCAAGTTTATGACAACTTCCACCACATTACGAAAGTAAGTTTGTTTCTCAAATTCTCAATTGAAAGATCTGTTCAGAAGTACCAAAAGCTGAAGAACATGACAGTCACCACTGAGTTCAAAGGAAACGTGAAAAATATGAAATTGTTGCCAATCGGTTTTCAAAGCCATCTCCCAGCACCACCACGTGAGTTTTTGCAAATATTTTCAACTCATGGATTTTTTTTGCTTATAATCGATTCACTCTCTTATTTCAGTCGAGTGGCCACACCTCATCAAACCGACTGTCGACTTCTGCGCTAACCCTGCCGGTAAGGTTCATCATTCAATATACGTAATCATGTTTTTCAATCGTAATCAGTAATGTGACAACAAAATTTTGATACGATAGGTCAGGCAAATATGAAATTCCAGACGCAAATCATTACTTACGTGAACAAGCTAAAACTATCAACGAAGCTAACAAGTATGTGATGACCGCACGCTTCGAGAATGAGCAGCTGTCAGCTCATGTCGCTATCTTGAAGCAGAAGATAGAAGAAAAGCGTGTCGAGAGTCATCAAGTTTATGACAACTTCCACCACATTACGAAAGTAAGTTTGTTTCTCAAATTCTCAATTGAAAGATCTGTTCAGAAGTACCAGAAGCTGAAGAACATGACAGTCACCACTGAGTTCTCCAAAGACGGACCAGAAACTTCTGAAAAGTAGCCTTTCTCTGTCAATTGTTGATTGTTATTTTTGTTGATGAATTATTGTTATTATTGTGTTTTTATGACAGAAAATGAGCGAGACGCTCACTGAACATCTGAGGTGTACGATCGGTTGAACGAGCAAGTGTTTTTTCCCAACAAACAGATGACTGACTACATAGATTCTACATGTGGACATTGATGCTTGTAGTGTGATACATTCAGCTATTTCTGATGAGTAATTTCTGATTACAACGCTTGAATTAGTTGCTGTTGAGGAGTGATGAAGCTAGAAGTGCTCATATCTCACAAAACTCAATTTGATACAAATGCAAGTCAACAGTGCATAATTGCATTATTAGTTTCTGAGCTGTCAGAACACTGAAAATTCATAATCACTAAAGATTTCGTTTGCGATGAGTCAAAAAAAAAAATGCAGACATATGTTACTGCGACTTGTATCATCACCATTGTGTTGGTTATTCGAAAAATGAATTGTTGTGAAGGTAGGGTTCACCAAAGCATACCAAACTGGCGTTCAAATTTTTTTTTAGCGGAGGGCACATTTTTTTCTATAAAGCTTTTCAGTACTTTGCACCAGTATTTTTGAGTTGAGTAACCGGATTCCACTTTGTGTACAAACACGAAAGGCGGTGTGACAGGAAAAAACTCGAACTCAAATGAAAAAAATCGGAAAAGTTTATCAGTCACACGTCTTAACCACTTGGACACTAGTGTCGTTGTCCAAAACTATTCACTGTTCGCCTACGCTCCTTGCCCGAGGTCATTGTGATTTTCAATTGTCAACAGCTTCATCCCGCACAAATAAAGACTGTCACATTACTCCAAAGATGGAGAGTGATCGTGAACGTGGTAATACTGTATCAAACGATTGTTGATAGAGAGAAAACTGAGTGAAAATCGAATTGAATACATACGGTTGTGACGTTTTTGAAGCTGAGACAGAGCTCCAACATATTTTGTTTTTCGAAAATTGCGCTTTAATATATGTATTTACTGAATAAGCTTTTTTCATTATTAACGTACGTTCCATATCAGTACAAGTAGAAACTCACTCGTCTGAAAAACTCGAGCGTAAACAATTGCGCTCCCTCGAGATAAGAAGGTCCCAGTGCGAGAACTTGCACGATTTACGGCGAACTCATTTTTTTTTCTTTCCGTTTTCTCATTTGGTCGTTTTCAATTGTTTTTGTTATATTTTCTTAGTTCGTTCAAGATTTGAATCATAATGAATGTAGTTGTCTTGTTTCCAAGATTCAACTACATAATTTCCGTCATCATCATGTTCCAACTGTTTGTTGTAATTTTGCTAAGTTATTATTTCTCCCGAATCCTTCCTTCTGCTGTTTCATTTTCTGAAACCAGAATCATTTTTAGTCAGACTCTTCACCATTAGATTGAACTCACTCTCAGACACAAAACATCATACGGCGTTATGTCATTTTCTTCAATTTTCAAAACTTGGTCATCTCACATGACATTTGCATACATTTTGTGTTACAGAAAGTCCCGCTTCCCAACGGAATGAATTCATTGAAAAGAACTAAAGATGAACAAGAGACTCCGAGGACAAGAAGACCCTTGAAAGAGCTCGATTCGAACCCCGAAATAGGTAAGGTAATTCTGATCAAACGGACATCACTGTTTGCATCTGTTCTATTCGGTGCAAAAACATAACAGATAACCCCAATTCAGATGTTGTGATTGAACTTATCCATGAATGTAACATATTGTCAATTTTCAGACAGCCGTGGTCGAAGAGGAGGAGGTTCAGGACGACGTACGTCAAAGGTTGATGTTGTCAAGACACCAACTACGAGAAGAGCACAAAGGAACACCTCCCAAAGAAATGGTAGCAGAACAAATCCGGCTTCTTACACCCCATCCGCCACGTCGACTCCAGGACGACGCCAGTCTGGGATTGGAAAGAAGAGGGTGGAATGTGAGTATCATTCTCGTTTTTGACATGAGAACTTACTTCAGACACTGTTCCCAACTTTCTCGCCAATCGAGCGTCTAGAAAACCAGAAAGCCGTCATCCAACCCTGAAGAATCCTAAATCAAATCCAAGAATCCAAGAAGCTTCCAAGGAACCAGAAAGCCGTCATCCAACCCTGAAGAATCCTGCATCGAATCCAAGAAACCAAGAAGCTTCCAAAAAACAAGAAAGCCGTCATCCAACCCTGAAGAATCCTGAATCAAATCTGGAAACAGCACCACCACCACCACCTCCCGCAGTGGCACCAAACCTACGCGAAGAGTCTTTTCACAATGATGTCTTCATTGGAAGTGAGCTATGGACATTGTACACCTTGAATACTTTGATATTTCAGAAGAAGCCCAGGAGGTCCGTCGTCTTCCAATTGCACCACAGATGATCACTCAGGCGCCACAACCTTTGATGACGAGATTTAACGGTCAGTCGGCGGAACTGGTTCCAGCGAATTGTCCTCTGGTCGTACGCCCGCCCAGTAAGTTTTTGAAGTTTTATTAATTTTGATCCGAAACTGACATTTTTCGAATAGCCTTTTGCATAGCATATTTCAGACGTCAGACCATGTCCAGATCGTGCACCTCAAGCGGGTTTTTCAGTTGAAGGTCAGTTTTATTCATCGACTTCCTTCAGGATATTCGCATTTCTCAAAAGTTTGTAGAGAAAAATGACAATACGTATTTCAGATGCACTCTACCACCTGAAGCAACAGGGTGATACACTTGAACTCGCTCACACTTATGTTAAAATTGCTCGTGAAGAAAACACCAAGCTGAATGCGCAAGTAGCTGCCTTGAGGAAAGAGTTGGAGGAACGAACAGCCAAGACAGACTACTTCAAGCGAAAAGTGATGGAAACCACAAAGGTTTGTGTAGTGCTTGACGATTATACCTGAATGATTACTTCTTGCAGGCTTACCAGAAGCTGAAGGCGTCCATTGGATTTCGCAGTCTGTCGGCCAATGACAATGTGACCAAGCCAAATGATGAGAATGAACCGTCCACGTCTGCTTAAAGCTAAAGTTTTTGTTTTTTGTTGATTGTCATAATTTAATCTACCCCAAACCAATGTTTGTTATATTCTTTTCATCTGAATAAATTGTTTATGTTATCTGCTTTTGCGTACAGTTGGAGACACACTATCTTTGAAGTTTGTGCACAATACATAACTGAAGACACTACAGTCTTGCTGAGAAGTAAGAATCGTTCTGCCTTCAGAAAAAACTCTGATAAATTTCTCGGTTTCTGATATTATTCAAGCATTATTTGTGACCGTATTCATCCACAGTTTTGCTACAGGTACCATAAACAGCATCGACCCAGACTTGTGATTCTCATCAATTTATCGTTTGCAGTGAAACGATGCAAAGTTCATTCAGTAAAACATTCATTGAGTACGAGCCTGTCCTGTAACTTTCTTGAAGATTGGCGTGAATTTTTTTCTTTGACGCGAGTTGCCAGATGAAGTGCAGTTGTAGTCAGGTGTAAATGACCGATTTGTCTTTACAGTCAGCCGAGTTGAGAACTGTGATGACACTTCGTGTCACTTTGTATGCTATCGCCTATCTCAATGGAAATAAAATGGCAAGCGCTCTTTCGAAATGAGAAGGTCTCGTGGCGCAACCTTGCACAAAATACGGCGAACATCTTTTTTTCTCTTCTCGTTCTCTCATTCAGTTTTGTTCAGTTGATTTTATTTTTCACTTTTTGCTTTGCGACACAATTGGACCAACAATTTATCAAGTTTCATTCTGTCAACGAGTTCTAACTGCACACTTTTTGTGCAAGTTTTGAAAACTTACTCTCGTTTTCGAACACTTTTCGCTACATTACATTGTTGACATACAACTTCCATATGATTTTTTTGTTACAGAGGTCACTTCATTCAACAGGATGATCTCAGCACCCGAAGTGAAAGAAAGACAAGTGACTCTAACAGATATGAAGTCTTTGAAGGAACGTGATCCAAACGTCAGAAAAGGTTGATTATTTTGAAATGAAAAAAAGACTGTTGCTACGCGTTGCATTTGAGGCTGGTGAACAGAGAATTTTCTCTTTGTTTGCAGTGTTAAGTGGCCGTTACGGATAATCAAATCACACTGGTTGTAAGCATAGAATATTTTCTCATTTTAGAGAGTTGCGGATACGAGTCTGGAAAGTTAGTGATTCCTCCATCAGCACTTGGTCACAAATCCCACAGAAATGGGCCTATGACATCCAACATGAACAATCTTGTCCCAGCAGCAGAACATGGTCACAACTTCGGCAGAGATGGGTCCATGGTGTCGAACATGAACGAATTGACTTCATCAACAGTACTTGTTCTTGACCCACGCAGAAATGAACCCATGGCATCCAACATGAACAATCTTGTTCCGGCAGCAAAATATGGTCACAACTCAGGCAGAGATGGGTCCATGGTGTCGAACATGAACGAATTGACTTCATCAACAGTACTTGTTCTTGACCCACGCAGAGATGAACCCATGGCATCCAACATGAACAATCTTGTTCCGGCAGCAAAATATGGTCACAACTCAGGCAGAGATGGGTCCATGGTATCGAACATGAACGAACTGGCTCCACCAAACAAACTCGATCACAACTCCTGCATGAATGGGCCTATGACATACAACATCAACAATCTTGTTCCAGCAGCAGAATTTGGTTACAACTTCGGCAAAAGTAGATCCATGGAGTCGAACAAGAACGAATTGGTTCCATCTACAGCACTTGGTCATGACCCCCGCAGAAATGAATCCATGACATCGAAAATGGACAAGCTCGTTCCAGCAGTGGCAGTTGGTCACGAGTACTACAGAAATGGATCACTTGCCTCACATAGCAACGAGTATGTTCGAGCAGAAGCATTTGGTCACAACGTCTACAACGGTGGATTCATGATTCCAAGAACAAAAGTGAAGGATCCAGAACCTGAAGTTTCTGCTGAGACTCTTCGTAAAATTTCAGAGTGTGAGTACTTTTTGTAATTCAGAAAAGGTTCACATTTCAGATATGGGATCGGGAGCACTTGTTCCAGAATTCATCGCTAGTGGAAAAACAACAAGAAAACGGTTCATGAAACCAGGAAACGCGGCGTACAATCCAGCAGATTTACCTCCACCTCCACCAAGATCACCCGATTGTTGTAAGTTGCAGTACTAGTACTCTTGTTGGAAGAAGTCATATTCCAGACAGCACTCAACATGGATTCATGCCACCGTTCAATCAATTTGGAAGTCACTTTCCATCAGCTGCAGGATTTTCCGGTGGATGTGAGCTTGACTGATAGTTGCGTGAAAGATTGTGTTGTTTCAGTCATGACACCGAAAGCAGTTCACCCATGGGCTCCTGAATACAGAGGAGTGTTTCCACTAGGTGCACAACCTACGTCTCGAACTGCGCAGAACGGAGAACTTGTGCCAATCCACGCTGGAAATTCTGATGGACTGGTTCCATCCGGCTATGTACGCTCTCTCATCACACGTAAGTGTTTAAAGTTCATTTTTTTCCTGAATATTCGTCTGATTTTCCAATTCAGATAATCAACCAAATCCGAACGAACCCGGTCATGCAGTGTTCACTCCGAGAGGTAAATTTTGAACTAACTACAGTGTGTCCCACGTCTTCAAGGACATATGTCTTTCTTCACATGACTTTGTTTGAAGCAAAGTTCGGATAATGTTGAAGAAGAAACATTTTGAATAGTTTTGGCAATGTCTTCAATCTTTGAGCTTCTGTCGTTTTGAAGTTGTAGCGCATGAATAAATTTCTACTTATTCTAGCGTCCCTCCTTAGAGGTAAGAATTGATAGAAAATGCTTCGGAATTTATGGTGAAACTAGAAAATTCAAAAAAAAACAACAAACAATAATAAAAGCTGTATGCAATATTTCGATCAAGGTGTCTCTGAGGTAAGAAGCTTGAAAAATCAAAAATTTTTCCAGACGCTCCAACTTCAAAATGACAAAAGTTAAATTATTGAAGTTTCTACGAGAGATATTCAAGTTAGCTCTTTTTTCAACACGACCGAACTACGAATTACCGGCATTGCTTTGAACGAGGTTGTGAAAAGAAATAGATGAGATCTTAGAGGTGTGGGACGCACTTCATTCTGAAATGTCTAATTTTCACAATTATTTCTCTAGAAAAAAAAAGTTTTCAGATGCTTATTACTACCTTCAACAACAAAACTATGCATTGGGGTTAGCTCATCAGTACGCCGCATATGCTCGCCGAGAGAACGAGGAGCTGACGGCGCAGTTGACTGCACTGACTTCGGAACTCGAGGCAAAAAGAGCCAAGAAGTCGTTATGCTATGATAAGATCAGAGACTCATCCGAGGTTTGCACAGACTCTGATAATTGAGTGATTATTTCATGCAGAAGTACCAAAAGCTGAAGATGTCAAACACTATTCTGGAATTGTTTGCCGAAGACACTGTTCAAGAACCAGAAGCTGACACCAACTCATTCGAATTCGTTTAGAATGTTAACGTTTGTTTTAATCGAAGTTTTATCCCCGTTTTACCCCGAGTGAGTGCTTTTTGTGATTTATTTTCATAAAGCATTTGTAGCACATGATATCAGACTACACAGCAGCATGTTGGAAATCCTTTCCAACAAAAGAAAAAGAAATGACTTTGGTGGAATGTCAACAAATCTGTAAAAATTGAAACGCTGCGGTTCCTGTTGGTGATTCCCCATGATTCGTGATAGTGCTCAGTATGAGGTACACGTAATCTATTTCCAGCACAGAGCACATCGAATTAGACAATCGCTCAAAATACGTCGGATGCAGAAAATGATTTTGCACAAAATGTCTGCCACTATACTGAAAAGGTTTCAATTGCTCGTCAAGGTGATGAGCTAGTTTTGTTGTTGATGGAACCGATATTATGACACCGTTTTAACGTTTTGAAATTTTGAATCTACACCACGGAAGTAGTATTACATTGCTCATCATTGATTGTGTATGACGATTACTGAACACGTGTTTTGGTTGGAACGCTACCAGGGGATGATCAACGACACTGCGAGATCTCTGTACGATGAAGTCAAAGCTAGGCTCGTTTGTTTTGAGTTTGATTCCAAAATCTTTGAACATCTGTGGGACAGAGGGCGATCTTCGCGACACGCCGCTTACGGAGTTCACCGCAAAGCTGAAATCCGTTTTTGACTCATTTCGTTTTTGAGATGACAGACGACCAGTTCCGATGGTCGATATGGGTTTGCGCACTCCGCGAACAGAAACACGAGCCAGCCGTCTGCACATACCGGACAGCTCCAATCGTGGTCAGCACACATCGATCAGTTCCGACCGTTAGCTTGCACTGAGCACCGCAAAATCGTTTCAATTCAGAGGCCAGAACGCAAGCAGAAATCCGCCAACTACATGTTCACATTGCTGTTGTAATCAATGGATGAGCACGTCCTGCACGAGAAGACTCCAAGTTTATATCGTTAATATTGCAGCCATGGAGCGAGCCGAGTCTTCACGCACCGAGGTATGTTCTTCTACAGCCGACTTACATTTATGAAATCAGGACTGCACCATCCATCTTCTAACGAACGACAAATCGCTTACTCGTGGAGCTGAAAGATGTCGCGTGCTACAGCAACGACATCATCTCTCTCCGAGTACACTGCAGCAGAACAAGATGAACGGCTCCACGCCACGCTGAACCGTTCCATCTGGACAAGTTGCTCACTTCTTCATCTTACCTGAAAAAGGCTTGCTGCCAGAGAAGACCAAAGCCATTTCCAATCTCCTGGCTTCGGCGAGGGCAATAATCTGATTTTCTGAGGTCGACGACACAGACAGGAACTCCCTTCTTGCTTCCGACAACAGCAAGAAGTGACTTGTGGTCAAATTGGAGTGTGAAGCTAGAGGTAGTTTTACCTTCTCCGTCTGGTTGTAGTACAGCAAGAGGTCTATTGGGTCCAAACAAAAAAACAAAACAAAGTAAGAAGAACAAGAATTGAACCTCCGCCTATCAGTTTTGAAATCTGCCGCTCTACCACTGAGCTTTGGAAGCACGTTTCCAAATCTTGTTACACATCGTATGCGTAACACAAGAAAATTGACCCCAATTTGCACCAATTAGGTAATTATAGTCAAAAATATATTGCAGATCCATACATACATACATACGTACATAAAAATACATGAGGGAATATACAAACAATCTTTTACAGGTGCGATTTATGATAGTAATTATTCCACAGTAACTCGTAGTTTGTTCGCAGCAGCGAAGAATTAAAAATAAAATAAAAGATACGGTCGTCGTCGGGAGTGTGTCCTGGACGCCTCATTGCGGCCTTGGCGCACTAACCGACAGATTCGTTTTTTATTTTATTTTTTATCCTAAATTTTATGCCGTTGTTAATGTCTCAATAGTGTTTTTTCCTTCTATGCAAGATAAGAATCTCATCATAATATCTGGCTTATTGTTCCTCTCTGTTTTTGTGTTAAATAAGGGTTTAATTACCCAAGTTTGAGTTTGAGGTTGACGAATCACCCAGACTGGGAAAGGACCAAAGGGCGAGCTCAAGCTCTCGCATATAGTTGATCTCTCCGCGTTCCCATGACTTGTTTATTTCCCATGACCTCGGAGGCTCCGCCCCCTCGTGGCGTGTATAAATAGCGCGTTTTTCGCATCAAAATTCACTTTTCAAACAGTTTTTTTTCGGACTACCCGACAACAGAACAACGACTGCACTCAACAATGAGCCAACTGAACGGTCCGTACTGGATTTCAAAGCTCGACTCGCGAAGAACAAGAAAACGTTCGTTTATAAGCCATCTTTTTCAATGATGAGTCTTTTTCAGCCACTCAGCGTCTTGAAGATTGCAAAGCCACAGTAAATGCAGCGACAACTCGAGATGCAAAAGCCTTGATCTTGTCGAGAAGACGACCAACGCAGTCCAAGACAAGAGTAACCGATATCAAAACACAGACTGGTCCGGAGAGGTCCAAGACGACTCCAGCAAACTCAAGAGCAACGTGTCGTCGCCAGCCGAGTCAGAGAGGTTAGATTCATCTACTTTCTTGAAACAAAAGTCCAAAAAACGAACTTGTTCGAAGAAAAAAACATTTTTCGTGTGTCAGAACAGTTTTCTAACCTTGAATTTGGAATCAGTGAATAAACAACAATGGGATGCACTGTTCGACAGAATGAAAATACTTTTCAGTTACCGGGAAATCAGTTCGACGCATCAACAAAGAAGCACCCACTGAAAATGAAAAGAAAAATGTTGAAGTTGGACAGGCCTCTGAGATTCTTCATTCTCCAAGTGAGTGCTGTGATCAATTTTTCTATTTTTGTGAGCTTTGCTGTGTTTCCACACAGCGTTTCAGCCTTTCAAAGTAGGAAACCAGCAGTTTTGATCCCCTCCTCATGGTTATTCTTACTTTCAGCTGACAACAGTGGTACAACAGACACTGGACACAGTCGAGCCACCACGACGATCGTGAGACCCATTCCACAAGAAGTCGAGTTCTTTGATCTTGGATTGTCTGGTGAGTTTCTTGTTTCTGAGTTGATAATTCGTCAGAAATTCAACGTATTCCTACTTAATTCTGAAGCTGAAATTCGAGAAAGAACGACTGATTGCGGTTGATCGTGTAGAATAATGCAAATTTTCAGTGACCACGAACACAGTAGAAATTCCACAGAAAGACCAGAAGAGATTAGCTTCAACGAAGACTGATATAATCTCAACTGGAGCTTTACAACATACTGATATTACAGGTGAATCATCTTGTTCAACTTCTGTGAGCTCCGTAGTGTTCGAACACATATTTTCAACGTTTCACGAGTGAATAAGAGCTGTGTCGATTATCTATTCACTAAGAATATTCTTTCAGCTGACAATACGAGTACAACAACTTCTGAACACAACGGTTCACTCTCAGCAGCCACAAGACTGACTCCACTTGACGTCGTTTCTTCTGATTCGGGATTTTCTAGTGAGTTTCTTGTTTCAAACTCGGATATTCAACAGAATCTCAATGTGTTTTTTACACATTTTTCTAGTTGAAGTAAGTAACTGTTCTTTCACACATTTGTCTGATTTTCAGCTGGAAATGAGCTTTTACCGAACTCTAACAGCAACAAACCGACTGGAGCTCTCAATTCTGTTGGAGCAGGACCAGCAGATCCAAGAATTGCTAGTGAGTTCTCCAAGCTCAAAGCATGAAATAAATAACGCAAAATTTCAGTGACAAGGGAGAACTCAGAAATTTCACGGAACGACCAGGAAGAGTTGGATTTGTTGAAGACTGACCTTCTTCCAATTGGAACTCAACAACACGATACCAATGAGACAGGTGAGTAGTTGGAACAACTTCTGCTAGTTTCTCAGAAAGCACATTTTTTTGCTTGAATTTGATCAGTTTTGTCGGTGAGAAACTATTTTTTTGTGAAATAGCATTTTATTTTTATTTTCAGTTCCCGCGAGTGGTAGATGGTTGCCAGTCTTTGACGACAACGGAAAGGTTGTTGAACAACCTGGAGCTGCCGTTGTTACTGGATTGATTCCTGTCAGAGCTGGCACCTTGAATCCGATGACTTCTGGTTCGTGTTTTAATGATTTTTATCTGAAATGAACCGAAAATTCGTCTATAATTCTCCGTCGTTGTATAAAACCACAAATTGGTTTCACAGCAAGTAAATTTATTCAGGTGCTCCCGGGTGGATGCCATCGTTTGACGACAAAGGAAACGTGAAAAATATGAAATTGTTGCCAATCGGTTTTCAAAGCCATCTCCCAGCACCACCACGTGAGTTTTTGCAAATATTTTCAACTCATGGATTTTTTTGCTTATAATCGATTCACTCTCTTATTTCAGTCGAGTGGCCACACCTCATCAAACCGACTGTCGACTTTTGCTCTAACCCTGCCGGTAAGGTTCATCATTCAATATACGTAATCATGTTTTTCAATCGTAATCAGTAATGTGACAACAAAATTTTGATACGATAGGTCAGGCAAATATGAAATTCCAGACGCAAATCATTACTTACGTGAACAAGCTAAAACTATCAACGAAGCTAACAAGTATGTGATGACCGCACGCTTCGAGAATGAGCAGCTGTCAGCTCATGTCGCTATCTTGAAGCAGAAGATAGAAGAAAAGCGTGTCGAGAGTCATCAAGTTTATGACAACTTCCACCACATTACGAAAGTAAGTTTGTTTCTCAAATTCTCAATTGAAAGATCTGTTCAGAAGTACCAAAAGCTGAAGAACATGACAGTCACCACTGAGTTCAAAGGAAACGTGAAAAATATGAAATTGTTGCCAATCGGTTTTCAAAGCCATCTCCCAGCACCACCACGTGAGTTTTTGCAAATATTTTCAACTCATGGATTTTTTTTGCTTATAATCGATTCACTCTCTTATTTCAGTCGAGTGGCCACACCTCATCAAACCGACTGTCGACTTCTGCGCTAACCCTGCCGGTAAGGTTCATCATTCAATATACGTAATCATGTTTTTCAATCGTAATCAGTAATGTGACAACAAAATTTTGATACGATAGGTCAGGCAAATATGAAATTCCAGACGCAAATCATTACTTACGTGAACAAGCTAAAACTATCAACGAAGCTAACAAGTATGTGATGACCGCACGCTTCGAGAATGAGCAGCTGTCAGCTCATGTCGCTATCTTGAAGCAGAAGATAGAAGAAAAGCGTGTCGAGAGTCATCAAGTTTATGACAACTTCCACCACATTACGAAAGTAAGTTTGTTTCTCAAATTCTCAATTGAAAGATCTGTTCAGAAGTACCAGAAGCTGAAGAACATGACAGTCACCACTGAGTTCTCCAAAGACGGACCAGAAACTTCTGAAAAGTAGCCTTTCTCTGTCAATTGTTGATTGTTATTTTTGTTGATGAATTATTGTTATTATTGTGTTTTTATGACAGAAAATGAGCGAGACGCTCACTGAACATCTGAGGTGTACGATCGGTTGAACGAGCAAGTGTTTTTTCCCAACAAACAGATGACTGACTACATAGATTCTACATGTGGACATTGATGCTTGTAGTGTGATACATTCAGCTATTTCTGATGAGTAATTTCTGATTACAACGCTTGAATTAGTTGCTGTTGAGGAGTGATGAAGCTAGAAGTGCTCATATCTCACAAAACTCAATTTGATACAAATGCAAGTCAACAGTGCATAATTGCATTATTAGTTTCTGAGCTGTCAGAACACTGAAAATTCATAATCACTGAAGATTTCGTTTGCGATGAGTCAAAAAAAAATGCAGACATATGTTACTGCGACTTGTATCATCACCATTGTGTTGGTTATTCGAAAAATGAATTGTTGTGAAGGTAGGGTTCACCAAAGCATACCAAACTGGCGTTCAAATTTTTTTTTAGCGGAGGGCACATTTTTTTCTATAAAGCTTTTCAGTACTTTGCACCAGTATTTTTGAGTTGAGTAACCGGATTCCACTTTGTGTACAAACACGAAAGGCGGTGTGACAGGAAAAAACTCGAACTCAAATGAAAAAAATCGGAAAAGTTTATCAGTCACACGTCTTAACCACTTGGACACTAGTGTCGTTGTCCAAAACTATTCACTGTTCGCCTACGCTCCTTGCCCGAGGTCATTGTGATTTTCAATTGTCAACAGCTTCATCCCGCACAAATAAAGACTGTCACATTACTCCAAAGATGGACAGTGATCGTGAACGTGGTAATACTGTATCAAACGATTGTTGATAGAGAGAAAACTGAGTGAAAATCGAATTGAATACATACGGTTGTGACGTTTTTGAAGCTGAGACAGAGCTCCAACATATTTTGTTTTTCGAAAATTGCGCTTTAATATATGTATTTACTGAATAAGCTTTTTTCATTATTAACGTACGTTCCATATCAGTACAAGTAGAAACTCACTCGTCTGAAAAACTCGAGCGTAAACAATTGCGCTCCCTCGAGATAAGAAGGTCCCAGTGCGAGAACTTGCACGATTTACGGCGAACTCATTTTTTTTCTTTCCGTTTTCTCATTTGGTCGTTTTCAATTGTTTTTGTTATATTTTCTTAGTTCGTTCAAGATTTGAATCATAATGAATGTAGTTGTCTTGTTTCCAAGATTCAACTACATAATTTCCGTCATCATCATGTTCCAACTGTTTGTTGTAATTTTGCTAAGTTATTATTTCTCCCGAATCCTTCCTTCTGCTGTTTCATTTTCTGAAACCAGAATCATTTTTAGTCAGACTCTTCACCATTAGATTGAACTCACTCTCAGACACAAAACATCATACGGCGTTATGTCATTTTCTTCAATTTTCAAAACTTGGTCATCTCACATGACATTTGCATACATTTTGTGTTACAGAAAGTCCCGCTTCCCAACGGAATGAATTCATTGAAAAGAACTAAAGATGAACAAGAGACTCCGAGGACAAGAAGACCCTTGAAAGAGCTCGATTCGAACCCCGAAATAGGTAAGGTAATTCTGATCAAACGGACATCACTGTTTGCATCTGTTCTATTCGGTGCAAAAACATAACAGATAACCCCAATTCAGATGTTGTGATTGAACTTATCCATGAATGTAACATATTGTCAATTTTCAGACAGCCGTGGTCGAAGAGGAGGAGGTTCAGGACGACGTACGTCAAAGGTTGATGTTGTCAAGACACCAACTACGAGAAGAGCACAAAGGAACACCTCCCAAAGAAATGGTAGCAGAACAAATCCGGCTTCTTACACCCCATCCGCCACGTCGACTCCAGGACGACGCCAGTCTGGGATTGGAAAGAAGAGGGTGGAATGTGAGTATCATTCTCGTTTTTGACATGAGAACTTACTTCAGACACTGTTCCCAACTTTCTCGCCAATCGAGCGTCTAGAAAACCAGAAAGCCGTCATCCAACCCTGAAGAATCCTAAATCAAATCCAAGAATCCAAGAAGCTTCCAAGGAACCAGAAAGCCGTCATCCAACCCTGAAGAATCCTGCATCGAATCCAAGAAACCAAGAAGCTTCCAAAAAACAAGAAAGCCGTCATCCAACCCTGAAGAATCCTGAATCAAATCTGGAAACAGCACCACCACCACCACCTCCCGCAGTGGCACCAAACCTACGCGAAGAGTCTTTTCACAATGATGTCTTCATTGGAAGTGAGCTATGGACATTGTACACCTTGAATACTTTGATATTTCAGAAGAAGCCCAGGAGGTCCGTCGTCTTCCAATTGCACCACAGATGATCACTCAGGCGCCACAACCTTTGATGACGAGATTTAACGGTCAGTCGGCGGAACTGGTTCCAGCGAATTGTCCTCTGGTCGTACGCCCGCCCAGTAAGTTTTTGAAGTTTTATTAATTTTGATCCGAAACTGACATTTTTCGAATAGCCTTTTGCATAGCATATTTCAGACGTCAGACCATGTCCAGATCGTGCACCTCAAGCGGGTTTTTCAGTTGAAGGTCAGTTTTATTCATCGACTTCCTTCAGGATATTCGCATTTCTCAAAAGTTTGTAGAGAAAAATGACAATACGTATTTCAGATGCACTCTACCACCTGAAGCAACAGGGTGATACACTTGAACTCGCTCACACTTATGTTAAAATTGCTCGTGAAGAAAACACCAAGCTGAATGCGCAAGTAGCTGCCTTGAGGAAAGAGTTGGAGGAACGAACAGCCAAGACAGACTACTTCAAGCGAAAAGTGATGGAAACCACAAAGGTTTGTGTAGTGCTTGACGATTATACCTGAATGATTACTTCTTGCAGGCTTACCAGAAGCTGAAGGCGTCCATTGGATTTCGCAGTCTGTCGGCCAATGACAATGTGACCAAGCCAAATGATGAGAATGAACCGTCCACGTCTGCTTAAAGCTAAAGTTTTTGTTTTTTGTTGATTGTCATAATTTAATCTACCCCAAACCAATGTTTGTTATATTCTTTTCATCTGAATAAATTGTTTATGTTATCTGCTTTTGCGTACAGTTGGAGACACACTATCTTTGAAGTTTGTGCACAATACATAACTGAAGACACTACAGTCTTGCTGAGAAGTAAGAATCGTTCTGCCTTCAGAAAAAACTCTGATAAATTTCTCGGTTTCTGATATTATTCAAGCATTATTTGTGACCGTATTCATCCACAGTTTTGCTACAGGTACCATAAACAGCATCGACCCAGACTTGTGATTCTCATCAATTTATCGTTTGCAGTGAAACGATGCAAAGTTCATTCAGTAAAACATTCATTGAGTACGAGCCTGTCCTGTAACTTTCTTGAAGATTGGCGTGAATTTTTTTCTTTGACGCGAGTTGCCAGATGAAGTGCAGTTGTAGTCAGGTGTAAATGACCGATTTGTCTTTACAGTCAGCCGAGTTGAGAACTGTGATGACACTTCGTGTCACTTTGTATGCTATCGCCTATCTCAATGGAAATAAAATGGCAAGCGCTCTTTCGAAATGAGAAGGTCTCGTGGCGCAACCTTGCACAAAATACGGCGAACATCTTTTTTTCTCTTCTCGTTCTCTCATTCAGTTTTGTTCAGTTGATTTTATTTTTCACTTTTTGCTTTGCGACACAATTGGACCAACAATTTATCAAGTTTCATTCTGTCAACGAGTTCTAACTGCACACTTTTTGTGCAAGTTTTGAAAACTTACTCTCGTTTTCGAACACTTTTCGCTACATTACATTGTTGACATACAACTTCCATATGATTTTTTTGTTACAGAGGTCACTTCATTCAACAGGATGATCTCAGCACCCGAAGTGAAAGAAAGACAAGTGACTCTAACAGATATGAAGTCTTTGAAGGAACGTGATCCAAACGTCAGAAAAGGTTGATTATTTTGAAATGAAAAAAAGACTGTTGCTACGCGTTGCATTTGAGGCTGGTGAACAGAGAATTTTCTCTTTGTTTGCAGTGTTAAGTGGCCGTTACGGATAATCAAATCACACTGGTTGTAAGCATAGAATATTTTCTCATTTTAGAGAGTTGCGGATACGAGTCTGGAAAGTTAGTGATTCCTCCATCAGCACTTGGTCACAAATCCCACAGAAATGGGCCTATGACATCCAACATGAACAATCTTGTCCCAGCAGCAGAACATGGTCACAACTTCGGCAGAGATGGGTCCATGGTGTCGAACATGAACGAATTGACTTCATCAACAGTACTTGTTCTTGACCCACGCAGAAATGAACCCATGGCATCCAACATGAACAATCTTGTTCCGGCAGCAAAATATGGTCACAACTCAGGCAGAGATGGGTCCATGGTGTCGAACATGAACGAATTGACTTCATCAACAGTACTTGTTCTTGACCCACGCAGAGATGAACCCATGGCATCCAACATGAACAATCTTGTTCCGGCAGCAAAATATGGTCACAACTCAGGCAGAGATGGGTCCATGGTATCGAACATGAACGAACTGGCTCCACCAAACAAACTCGATCACAACTCCTGCATGAATGGGCCTATGACATACAACATCAACAATCTTGTTCCAGCAGCAGAATTTGGTTACAACTTCGGCAAAAGTAGATCCATGGAGTCGAACAAGAACGAATTGGTTCCATCTACAGCACTTGGTCATGACCCCCGCAGAAATGAATCCATGACATCGAAAATGGACAAGCTCGTTCCAGCAGTGGCAGTTGGTCACGAGTACTACAGAAATGGATCACTTGCCTCACATAGCAACGAGTATGTTCGAGCAGAAGCATTTGGTCACAACGTCTACAACGGTGGATTCATGATTCCAAGAACAAAAGTGAAAGATCCAGAACCTGAAGTTTCTGCTGAGACTCTTCGTAAAATTTCAGAGTGTGAGTACTTTTTGTAATTCAGAAAAAGTTCACATTTCAGATATGGGATCGGGAGCACTTGTTCCAGAATTCATCGCTAGTGGAAAAACAACAAGAAAACGGTTCATGAAACCAGGAAACGCGGCGTACAATCCAGCAGATTTACCTCCACCTCCACCAAGATCACCCGATTGTTGTAAGTTGCAGTACTAGTACTCTTGTTGGAAGAAGTCATATTCCAGACAGCACTCAACATGGATTCATGCCACCGTTCAATCAATTTGGAAGTCACTTTCCATCAGCTGCAGGATTTTCCGGTGGATGTGAGCTTGACTGATAGTTGGGTGAAAGATTGTGTTGTTTCAGTCATGACACCGAAAGCAGTTCACCCATGGGCTCCTGAATACAGAGGAGTGTTTCCACTAGGTGCACAACCCACGTCTCGAACTGCGCAGAACGGAGAACTTGTGCCAATCCACGCTGGAAATTCTGATGGACTGGTTCCATCCGGCTATGTACGCTCTCTCATCACACGTAAGTGTTTAAAGTTCATTTTTTTCCTGAATATTCGTCTGATTTTCCAATTCAGATAATCAACCAAATCCGAACGAACCCGGTCATGCAGTGTTCACTCCGAGAGGTAAATTTTGAACTAACTACAGTGTGTCCCACGTCTTCAAGGACATATGTCTTTCTTCACATGACTTTGTTTGAAGCAAAGTTCGGATAATGTTGAAGAAGAAACATTTTGAATAGTTTTGGCAATGTCTTCAATCTTTGAGCTTCTGTCGTTTTGAAGTTGTAGCGCATGAATAAATTTCTACTTATTCTAGCGTCCCTCCTTAGAGGTAAGAATTGATAGAAAATGCTTCGGAATTTATGGTGAAACTAGAAAATTCAAAAAAAAACAACAAACAATAATAAAAGCTGTATGCAATATTTCGATCAAGGTGTCTCTGAGGTAAGAAGCTTGAAAAATCAAAAATTTTTCCAGACGCTCCAACTTCAAAATGACAAAAGTTAAATTATTGAAGTTTCTACGAGAGATATTCAAGTTAGCTCTTTTTTCAACACGACTGAACTACGAATTACCGGCATTGCTTTGAACGAGGTTGTGAAAAGAAATAGATGAGATCTTAGAGGTGTGGGACGCACTTCATTCTGAAATGTCTAATTTTCACAATTATTTCTCTAGAAAAAAAAAGTTTTCAGATGCTTATTACTACCTTCAACAACAAAACTATGCATTGGGGTTAGCTCATCAGTACGCCGCATATGCTCGCCGAGAGAACGAGGAGCTGACGGCGCAGTTGACTGCACTGACTTCGGAACTCGAGGCAAAAAGAGCCAAGAAGTCGTTATGCTATGATAAGATCAGAGACTCATCCGAGGTTTGCACAGACTCTGATAATTGAGTGATTATTTCATGCAGAAGTACCAAAAGCTGAAGATGTCAAACACTATTCTGGAATTGTTTGCCGAAGACACTGTTCAAGAACCAGAAGCTGACACCAACTCATTCGAATTCGTTTAGAATGTTAACGTTTGTTTTAATCGAAGTTTTATCCCCGTTTTACCCCGAGTGAGTGCTTTTTGTGATTTATTTTCATAAAGCATTTGTAGCACATGATATCAGACTACACAGCAGCATGTTGGAAATCCTTTCCAACAAAAGAAAAAGAAATGACTTTGGTGGAATGTCAACAAATCTGTAAAAATTGAAACGCTGCGGTTCCTGTTGGTGATTCCCCATGATTCGTGATAGTGCTCAGTATGAGGTACACGTAATCTATTTCCAGCACAGAGCACATCGAATTAGACAATCGCTCAAAATACGTCGGATGCAGAAAATGATTTTGCACAAAATGTCTGCCACTATACTGAAAAGGTTTCAATTGCTCGTCAAGGTGATGAGCTAGTTTTGTTGTTGATGGAACCGATATTATGACACCGTTTTAACGTTTTGAAATTTTGAATCTACACCACGGAAGTAGTATTACATTGCTCATCATTGATTGTGTATGACGATTACTGAACACGTGTTTTGGTTGGAACGCTACCAGGGGATGATCAACGACACTGCGAGATCTCTGTACGATGAAGTCAAAGCTAGGCTCGTTTGTTTTGAGTTTGATTCCAAAATCTTTGAACATCTGTGGGACAGAGGGCGATCTTCGCGACACGCCGCTTACGGAGTTCACCGCAAAGCTGAAATCCGTTTTTGACTCATTTCGTTTTTGAGATGACAGACGACCAGTTCCGATGGTCGATATGGGTTTGCGCACTCCGCGAACAGAAACACGAGCCAGCCGTCTGCACATACCGGACAGCTCCAATCGTGGTCAGCACACATCGATCAGTTCCGACCGTTAGCTTGCACTGAGCACCGCAAAATCGTTTCAATTCAGAGGCCAGAACGCAAGCAGAAATCCGCCAACTACATGTTCACATTGCTGTTGTAATCAATGGATGAGCACGTCCTGCACGAGAAGACTCCAAGTTTATATCGTTAATATTGCAGCCATGGAGCGAGCCGAGTCTTCACGCACCGAGGTATGTTCTTCTACAGCCGACTTACATTTATGAAATCAGGACTGCACCATCCATCTTCTAACGAACGACAAATCGCTTACTCGTGGAGCTGAAAGATGTCGCGTGCTACAGCAACGACATCATCTCTCTCCGAGTACACTGCAGCAGAACAAGATGAACGGCTCCACGCCACGCTGAACCGTTCCATCTGGACAAGTTGCTCACTTCTTCATCTTACCTGAAAAAGGCTTGCTGCCAGAGAAGACCAAAGCCATTTCCAATCTCCTGGCTTCGGCGAGGGCAATAATCTGATTTTCTGAGGTCGACGACACAGACAGGAACTCCCTTCTTGCTTCCGACAACAGCAAGAAGTGACTTGTGGTCAAATTGGAGTGTGAAGCTAGAGGTAGTTTTACCTTCTCCGTCTGGTTGTAGTACAGCAAGAGGTCTATTGGGTCCAAACAAAAAAACAAAACAAAGTAAGAAGAACAAGAATTGAACCTCCGCCTATCAGTTTTGAAATCTGCCGCTCTACCACTGAGCTTTGGAAGCACGTTTCCAAATCTTGTTACACATCGTATGCGTAACACAAGAAAATTGACCCCAATTTGCACCAATTAGGTAATTATAGTCAAAAATATATTGCAGATCCATACATACATACATACGTACATAAAAATACATGAGGGAATATACAAACAATCTTTTACAGGTGCGATTTATGATAGTAATTATTCCACAGTAACTCGTAGTTTGTTCGCAGCAGCGAAGAATTAAAAATAAAATAAAAGATACGGTCGTCGTCGGGAGTGTGTCCTGGACGCCTCATTGCGGCCTTGGCGCACTAACCGACAGATTCGTTTTTTATTTTATTTTTTATCCTAAATTTTATGCCGTTGTTAATGTCTCAATAGTGTTTTTTCCTTCTATGCAAGATAAGAATCTCATCATAATATCTGGCTTATTGTTCCTCTCTGTTTTTGTGTTAAATAAGGGTTTAATTACCCAAGTTTGAGTTTGAGGTTGACGAATCACCCAGACTGGGAAAGGACCAAAGGGCGAGCTCAAGCTCTCGCATATAGTTGATCTCTCCGCGTTCCCATGACTTGTTTATTTCCCATGACCTCGGAGGCTCCGCCCCCTCGTGGCGTGTATAAATAGCGCGTTTTTCGCATCAAAATTCACTTTTCAAACAGTTTTTTTTCGGACTACCCGACAACAGAACAACGACTGCACTCAACAATGAGCCAACTGAACGGTCCGTACTGGATTTCAAAGCTCGACTCGCGAAGAACAAGAAAACGTTCGTTTATAAGCCATCTTTTTCAATGATGAGTCTTTTTCAGCCACTCAGCGTCTTGAAGATTGCAAAGCCACAGTAAATGCAGCGACAACTCGAGATGCAAAAGCCTTGATCTTGTCGAGAAGACGACCAACGCAGTCCAAGACAAGAGTAACCGATATCAAAACACAGACTGGTCCGGAGAGGTCCAAGACGACTCCAGCAAACTCAAGAGCAACGTGTCGTCGCCAGCCGAGTCAGAGAGGTTAGATTCATCTACTTTCTTGAAACAAAAGTCCAAAAAACGAACTTGTTCGAAGAAAAAAACATTTTTCGTGTGTCAGAACAGTTTTCTAACCTTGAATTTGGAATCAGTGAATAAACAACAATGGGATGCACTGTTCGACAGAATGAAAATACTTTTCAGTTACCGGGAAATCAGTTCGACGCATCAACAAAGAAGCACCCACTGAAAATGAAAAGAAAAATGTTGAAGTTGGACAGGCCTCTGAGATTCTTCATTCTCCAAGTGAGTGCTGTGATCAATTTTTCTATTTTTGTGAGCTTTGCTGTGTTTCCACACAGCGTTTCAGCCTTTCAAAGTAGGAAACCAGCAGTTTTGATCCCCTCCTCATGGTTATTCTTACTTTCAGCTGACAACAGTGGTACAACAGACACTGGACACAGTCGAGCCACCACGACGATCGTGAGACCCATTCCACAAGAAGTCGAGTTCTTTGATCTTGGATTGTCTGGTGAGTTTCTTGTTTCTGAGTTGATAATTCGTCAGAAATTCAACGTATTCCTACTTAATTCTGAAGCTGAAATTCGAGAAAGAACGACTGATTGCGGTTGATCGTGTAGAATAATGCAAATTTTCAGTGACCACGAACACAGTAGAAATTCCACAGAAAGACCAGAAGAGATTAGCTTCAACGAAGACTGATATAATCTCAACTGGAGCTTTACAACATACTGATATTACAGGTGAATCATCTTGTTCAACTTCTGTGAGCTCCGTAGTGTTCGAACACATATTTTCAACGTTTCACGAGTGAATAAGAGCTGTGTCGATTATCTATTCACTAAGAATATTCTTTCAGCTGACAATACGAGTACAACAACTTCTGAACACAACGGTTCACTCTCAGCAGCCACAAGACTGACTCCACTTGACGTCGTTTCTTCTGATTCGGGATTTTCTAGTGAGTTTCTTGTTTCAAACTCGGATATTCAACAGAATCTCAATGTGTTTTTTACACATTTTTCTAGTTGAAGTAAGTAACTGTTCTTTCACACATTTGTCTGATTTTCAGCTGGAAATGAGCTTTTACCGAACTCTAACAGCAACAAACCGACTGGAGCTCTCAATTCTGTTGGAGCAGGACCAGCAGATCCAAGAATTGCTAGTGAGTTCTCCAAGCTCAAAGCATGAAATAAATAACGCAAAATTTCAGTGACAAGGGAGAACTCAGAAATTTCACGGAACGACCAGGAAGAGTTGGATTTGTTGAAGACTGACCTTCTTCCAATTGGAACTCAACAACACGATACCAATGAGACAGGTGAGTAGTTGGAACAACTTCTGCTAGTTTCTCAGAAAGCACATTTTTTTGCTTGAATTTGATCAGTTTTGTCGGTGAGAAACTATTTTTTTGTGAAATAGCATTTTATTTTTATTTTCAGTTCCCGCGAGTGGTAGATGGTTGCCAGTCTTTGACGACAACGGAAAGGTTGTTGAACAACCTGGAGCTGCCGTTGTTACTGGATTGATTCCTGTCAGAGCTGGCACCTTGAATCCGATGACTTCTGGTTCGTGTTTTAATGATTTTTATCTGAAATGAACCGAAAATTCGTCTATAATTCTCCGTCGTTGTATAAAACCACAAATTGGTTTCACAGCAAGTAAATTTATTCAGGTGCTCCCGGGTGGATGCCATCGTTTGACGACAAAGGAAACGTGAAAAATATGAAATTGTTGCCAATCGGTTTTCAAAGCCATCTCCCAGCACCACCACGTGAGTTTTTGCAAATATTTTCAACTCATGGATTTTTTTGCTTATAATCGATTCACTCTCTTATTTCAGTCGAGTGGCCACACCTCATCAAACCGACTGTCGACTTTTGCTCTAACCCTGCCGGTAAGGTTCATCATTCAATATACGTAATCATGTTTTTCAATCGTAATCAGTAATGTGACAACAAAATTTTGATACGATAGGTCAGGCAAATATGAAATTCCAGACGCAAATCATTACTTACGTGAACAAGCTAAAACTATCAACGAAGCTAACAAGTATGTGATGACCGCACGCTTCGAGAATGAGCAGCTGTCAGCTCATGTCGCTATCTTGAAGCAGAAGATAGAAGAAAAGCGTGTCGAGAGTCATCAAGTTTATGACAACTTCCACCACATTACGAAAGTAAGTTTGTTTCTCAAATTCTCAATTGAAAGATCTGTTCAGAAGTACCAAAAGCTGAAGAACATGACAGTCACCACTGAGTTCAAAGGAAACGTGAAAAATATGAAATTGTTGCCAATCGGTTTTCAAAGCCATCTCCCAGCACCACCACGTGAGTTTTTGCAAATATTTTCAACTCATGGATTTTTTTTGCTTATAATCGATTCACTCTCTTATTTCAGTCGAGTGGCCACACCTCATCAAACCGACTGTCGACTTCTGCGCTAACCCTGCCGGTAAGGTTCATCATTCAATATACGTAATCATGTTTTTCAATCGTAATCAGTAATGTGACAACAAAATTTTGATACGATAGGTCAGGCAAATATGAAATTCCAGACGCAAATCATTACTTACGTGAACAAGCTAAAACTATCAACGAAGCTAACAAGTATGTGATGACCGCACGCTTCGAGAATGAGCAGCTGTCAGCTCATGTCGCTATCTTGAAGCAGAAGATAGAAGAAAAGCGTGTCGAGAGTCATCAAGTTTATGACAACTTCCACCACATTACGAAAGTAAGTTTGTTTCTCAAATTCTCAATTGAAAGATCTGTTCAGAAGTACCAGAAGCTGAAGAACATGACAGTCACCACTGAGTTCTCCAAAGACGGACCAGAAACTTCTGAAAAGTAGCCTTTCTCTGTCAATTGTTGATTGTTATTTTTGTTGATGAATTATTGTTATTATTGTGTTTTTATGACAGAAAATGAGCGAGACGCTCACTGAACATCTGAGGTGTACGATCGGTTGAACGAGCAAGTGTTTTTTCCCAACAAACAGATGACTGACTACATAGATTCTACATGTGGACATTGATGCTTGTAGTGTGATACATTCAGCTATTTCTGATGAGTAATTTCTGATTACAACGCTTGAATTAGTTGCTGTTGAGGAGTGATGAAGCTAGAAGTGCTCATATCTCACAAAACTCAATTTGATACAAATGCAAGTCAACAGTGCATAATTGCATTATTAGTTTCTGAGCTGTCAGAACACTGAAAATTCATAATCACTGAAGATTTCGTTTGCGATGAGTCAAAAAAAAATGCAGACATATGTTACTGCGACTTGTATCATCACCATTGTGTTGGTTATTCGAAAAATGAATTGTTGTGAAGGTAGGGTTCACCAAAGCATACCAAACTGGCGTTCAAATTTTTTTTTAGCGGAGGGCACATTTTTTTCTATAAAGCTTTTCAGTACTTTGCACCAGTATTTTTGAGTTGAGTAACCGGATTCCACTTTGTGTACAAACACGAAAGGCGGTGTGACAGGAAAAAACTCGAACTCAAATGAAAAAAATCGGAAAAGTTTATCAGTCACACGTCTTAACCACTTGGACACTAGTGTCGTTGTCCAAAACTATTCACTGTTCGCCTACGCTCCTTGCCCGAGGTCATTGTGATTTTCAATTGTCAACAGCTTCATCCCGCACAAATAAAGACTGTCACATTACTCCAAAGATGGACAGTGATCGTGAACGTGGTAATACTGTATCAAACGATTGTTGATAGAGAGAAAACTGAGTGAAAATCGAATTGAATACATACGGTTGTGACGTTTTTGAAGCTGAGACAGAGCTCCAACATATTTTGTTTTTCGAAAATTGCGCTTTAATATATGTATTTACTGAATAAGCTTTTTTCATTATTAACGTACGTTCCATATCAGTACAAGTAGAAACTCACTCGTCTGAAAAACTCGAGCGTAAACAATTGCGCTCCCTCGAGATAAGAAGGTCCCAGTGCGAGAACTTGCACGATTTACGGCGAACTCATTTTTTTTCTTTCCGTTTTCTCATTTGGTCGTTTTCAATTGTTTTTGTTATATTTTCTTAGTTCGTTCAAGATTTGAATCATAATGAATGTAGTTGTCTTGTTTCCAAGATTCAACTACATAATTTCCGTCATCATCATGTTCCAACTGTTTGTTGTAATTTTGCTAAGTTATTATTTCTCCCGAATCCTTCCTTCTGCTGTTTCATTTTCTGAAACCAGAATCATTTTTAGTCAGACTCTTCACCATTAGATTGAACTCACTCTCAGACACAAAACATCATACGGCGTTATGTCATTTTCTTCAATTTTCAAAACTTGGTCATCTCACATGACATTTGCATACATTTTGTGTTACAGAAAGTCCCGCTTCCCAACGGAATGAATTCATTGAAAAGAACTAAAGATGAACAAGAGACTCCGAGGACAAGAAGACCCTTGAAAGAGCTCGATTCGAACCCCGAAATAGGTAAGGTAATTCTGATCAAACGGACATCACTGTTTGCATCTGTTCTATTCGGTGCAAAAACATAACAGATAACCCCAATTCAGATGTTGTGATTGAACTTATCCATGAATGTAACATATTGTCAATTTTCAGACAGCCGTGGTCGAAGAGGAGGAGGTTCAGGACGACGTACGTCAAAGGTTGATGTTGTCAAGACACCAACTACGAGAAGAGCACAAAGGAACACCTCCCAAAGAAATGGTAGCAGAACAAATCCGGCTTCTTACACCCCATCCGCCACGTCGACTCCAGGACGACGCCAGTCTGGGATTGGAAAGAAGAGGGTGGAATGTGAGTATCATTCTCGTTTTTGACATGAGAACTTACTTCAGACACTGTTCCCAACTTTCTCGCCAATCGAGCGTCTAGAAAACCAGAAAGCCGTCATCCAACCCTGAAGAATCCTAAATCAAATCCAAGAATCCAAGAAGCTTCCAAGGAACCAGAAAGCCGTCATCCAACCCTGAAGAATCCTGCATCGAATCCAAGAAACCAAGAAGCTTCCAAAAAACAAGAAAGCCGTCATCCAACCCTGAAGAATCCTGAATCAAATCTGGAAACAGCACCACCACCACCACCTCCCGCAGTGGCACCAAACCTACGCGAAGAGTCTTTTCACAATGATGTCTTCATTGGAAGTGAGCTATGGACATTGTACACCTTGAATACTTTGATATTTCAGAAGAAGCCCAGGAGGTCCGTCGTCTTCCAATTGCACCACAGATGATCACTCAGGCGCCACAACCTTTGATGACGAGATTTAACGGTCAGTCGGCGGAACTGGTTCCAGCGAATTGTCCTCTGGTCGTACGCCCGCCCAGTAAGTTTTTGAAGTTTTATTAATTTTGATCCGAAACTGACATTTTTCGAATAGCCTTTTGCATAGCATATTTCAGACGTCAGACCATGTCCAGATCGTGCACCTCAAGCGGGTTTTTCAGTTGAAGGTCAGTTTTATTCATCGACTTCCTTCAGGATATTCGCATTTCTCAAAAGTTTGTAGAGAAAAATGACAATACGTATTTCAGATGCACTCTACCACCTGAAGCAACAGGGTGATACACTTGAACTCGCTCACACTTATGTTAAAATTGCTCGTGAAGAAAACACCAAGCTGAATGCGCAAGTAGCTGCCTTGAGGAAAGAGTTGGAGGAACGAACAGCCAAGACAGACTACTTCAAGCGAAAAGTGATGGAAACCACAAAGGTTTGTGTAGTGCTTGACGATTATACCTGAATGATTACTTCTTGCAGGCTTACCAGAAGCTGAAGGCGTCCATTGGATTTCGCAGTCTGTCGGCCAATGACAATGTGACCAAGCCAAATGATGAGAATGAACCGTCCACGTCTGCTTAAAGCTAAAGTTTTTGTTTTTTGTTGATTGTCATAATTTAATCTACCCCAAACCAATGTTTGTTATATTCTTTTCATCTGAATAAATTGTTTATGTTATCTGCTTTTGCGTACAGTTGGAGACACACTATCTTTGAAGTTTGTGCACAATACATAACTGAAGACACTACAGTCTTGCTGAGAAGTAAGAATCGTTCTGCCTTCAGAAAAAACTCTGATAAATTTCTCGGTTTCTGATATTATTCAAGCATTATTTGTGACCGTATTCATCCACAGTTTTGCTACAGGTACCATAAACAGCATCGACCCAGACTTGTGATTCTCATCAATTTATCGTTTGCAGTGAAACGATGCAAAGTTCATTCAGTAAAACATTCATTGAGTACGAGCCTGTCCTGTAACTTTCTTGAAGATTGGCGTGAATTTTTTTCTTTGACGCGAGTTGCCAGATGAAGTGCAGTTGTAGTCAGGTGTAAATGACCGATTTGTCTTTACAGTCAGCCGAGTTGAGAACTGTGATGACACTTCGTGTCACTTTGTATGCTATCGCCTATCTCAATGGAAATAAAATGGCAAGCGCTCTTTCGAAATGAGAAGGTCTCGTGGCGCAACCTTGCACAAAATACGGCGAACATCTTTTTTTCTCTTCTCGTTCTCTCATTCAGTTTTGTTCAGTTGATTTTATTTTTCACTTTTTGCTTTGCGACACAATTGGACCAACAATTTATCAAGTTTCATTCTGTCAACGAGTTCTAACTGCACACTTTTTGTGCAAGTTTTGAAAACTTACTCTCGTTTTCGAACACTTTTCGCTACATTACATTGTTGACATACAACTTCCATATGATTTTTTTGTTACAGAGGTCACTTCATTCAACAGGATGATCTCAGCACCCGAAGTGAAAGAAAGACAAGTGACTCTAACAGATATGAAGTCTTTGAAGGAACGTGATCCAAACGTCAGAAAAGGTTGATTATTTTGAAATGAAAAAAAGACTGTTGCTACGCGTTGCATTTGAGGCTGGTGAACAGAGAATTTTCTCTTTGTTTGCAGTGTTAAGTGGCCGTTACGGATAATCAAATCACACTGGTTGTAAGCATAGAATATTTTCTCATTTTAGAGAGTTGCGGATACGAGTCTGGAAAGTTAGTGATTCCTCCATCAGCACTTGGTCACAAATCCCACAGAAATGGGCCTATGACATCCAACATGAACAATCTTGTCCCAGCAGCAGAACATGGTCACAACTTCGGCAGAGATGGGTCCATGGTGTCGAACATGAACGAATTGACTTCATCAACAGTACTTGTTCTTGACCCACGCAGAAATGAACCCATGGCATCCAACATGAACAATCTTGTTCCGGCAGCAAAATATGGTCACAACTCAGGCAGAGATGGGTCCATGGTGTCGAACATGAACGAATTGACTTCATCAACAGTACTTGTTCTTGACCCACGCAGAGATGAACCCATGGCATCCAACATGAACAATCTTGTTCCGGCAGCAAAATATGGTCACAACTCAGGCAGAGATGGGTCCATGGTATCGAACATGAACGAACTGGCTCCACCAAACAAACTCGATCACAACTCCTGCATGAATGGGCCTATGACATACAACATCAACAATCTTGTTCCAGCAGCAGAATTTGGTTACAACTTCGGCAAAAGTAGATCCATGGAGTCGAACAAGAACGAATTGGTTCCATCTACAGCACTTGGTCATGACCCCCGCAGAAATGAATCCATGACATCGAAAATGGACAATGCTCGTTCCAGCAGTGGCAGTTGGTCACGAGTACTACAGAAATGGATCACTTGCCTCACATAGCAACGAGTATGTTCGAGCAGAAGCATTTGGTCACAACGTCTTACAACGGTGGATTCATGATTCCAAGAACAAAAGTGAAAGATCCAGAACCTGAAGTTTCTGCTGAGACTCTTCGTAAAATTTCAGAGTGTGAGTACTTTTTGTAATTCAGAAAAAGTTCACATTTCAGATATGGGATCGGGAGCACTTGTTCCAGAATTCATCGCTAGTGGAAAAACAACAAGAAAACGGTTCATGAAACCAGGAAACGCGGCGTACAATCCAGCAGATTTACCTCCACCTCCACCAAGATCACCCGATTGTTGTAAGTTGCAGTACTAGTA